>MU832859.1:0-65217 GCA_029204225.1 Diphasiastrum complanatum | reverse complement strand
TGAACTAATTCACCTACCAGAGATCCATATGTGTAACTGCATGCATGGATGTTGCATGTACTGCATGTCAACTCATAAAACTGCCTAGACATGTGTAGATCATAGAAACCACTTTGCATGTTGCATGCACTGATTGCATGTGGCTTGCATGCATACAGTATGACATTGCATGCTATCTAAACTTCTGCATGTCATCAAAATTGAATCTACCTAACTCAAATCTGACCTATACTAGAAGGTTATATGCTCAATTTACTTACCTTTTATGTATAACATGAGATTTAGTGGAAATGACCATGGACATGGCCCCAAACTCGAGATAGGAAGATAGTATTTTAATTATCTTCACACTCCTCCTTAGAATTTATGTTCCTATCAACATAGACTTCGAAATTAGGCCAAGGTTAGACCTCATCTTGATAAAGACATTCTTGAGTAGTGGCTTGGTGAGAAGATCTGCAACACAATTTGTAGAATCAACATGCTCTAGTGAGATCTCTCCCCCAATGACTTTTTCTCTTACAAAATGATGAGCTACTTCAATGTGTTTGCTAGCTCCAAAAGTAGCCTTTTTATCCATAAAACCTCCTTTGTTGTGGTTGTAAGAGATTTGTACTCAGCTTCACAGGATGATAAGAAAATAGTTGTCTGCTTCTTTGATAGCTAAGAAACCAAGTTCCCTCCAAGAAATATACTGTAAGCACTTGTGAATTTTCTATCCAACCTGTCTCCTGCAAAATTCTGAATCTGAAAAAGCAATCAAAGCTAGATCTTCTCCCTTGTAGAATAATCCATAATCTTCTACTAATGACCATGTCTGGTTCTTGATCAGAGAGGAATACTCTCTGCCCATAGCTTCTCTCTAGAGATCAGAGTCTGGTTGGGTAAGTGCCTCTTCGACTGTCGTCGATTCCTGCATCAAGAGACAGGTAGACTCAGGAGTATACCTTGTGGGCTATGTGCGCACTTGGCTTGATCTTCTGGGAAGATTTGACTGATAAACCGCTCCTGGGATTTGTTGCTGGGTAGCAGCAACATTTTCGTCTGATTTGCTGTCTCAAAGTGGATCGACAATAGACACGCCTGAACCAGAAACTCGGACTGTCGTGTCAATGGCAGGTGATGGAAGTTCTTCTTGAGCAATGTCCTTGCCTTTGAGGTCGACGAACTGATCCTCGATAAAGACTATATCCCGGCTATACAAGATTTGCTGGGTATCAAGATCATACAGCTTATAAGTACTGTCAGACGAAGTATATCCAATCAGGATGGTCTTGAGACCTTGGAAGTCTAATTTCTTCCTTGTGTCTTTTGGGATCTGCGCGTAGGCAATGCACCCAAAGACTCTTAGGTTCTTCAAAGAAGGCTTAGAGCCTGTCCACACCTCGTGGGGTGTCTTGCCTGAGAGGGCCTTGGTCGAACATCTGTTCTGGACGTAAGCTGCAGTGGAGACAACTTCAGCCCAGAATCTCTTGGGCAACGATGCATGCAATAGCATACATTTGGCAGATTCAACCATAGTACGGTTCTTCCTCTCGGCTAAGCCATTAGACTGAGGACTGTAAGGAGTGACAAATTGTTGCTCAATGTCTTGGCTTTGGCAGTACTCCTTAAACTTGATAGAGATATATGTGAAAGATTTCAGATCCTTAAGATCCAATCTACTTGAATGTTCTTTGGTTAGAAAGAGAAATACACTACCAATTTCACCAATGTAGAAAAAATCAGCATCTACACACAATTTGAGATGCAAACACTAATAGAACTTGATCAAACTTGAATGAAATGATTATGTACTGTTGTTGTCCATACAAAACCAGCAAGCTACTGTATTTCACACGTGTGGATCCAAAAATAACAAATATAGATCATTCTACACATAGAATTGCAAGCAATCACCAAGATAGTGCACCAATGGATAGTAGAACCCAAGAGAACCATGTATAAGCATGAAATGAGATAGAGAAGAGAGAAGATGACTCTCTCCATGAGTTACATCCTTTTATAACAGGTCCAAACCCTATTTGGCCACTTGGCTTTCCCACCAAAATGCTAACCCTACCAATTTTGGGTCTAGATTCAATGTAGCCAACTTATTCAAATTGAATCTACTCAAACTCACATTCTATCTTTCCCACACTTTCAAAAAGTGTTTATTCAAATGAGATCTAGACTAATGAACTTTGAAAAGTCAACCTCTAAGTCTAAAACAAGTTTTGGCCTCAATATGCCAAATATGAAAATATTGGAAAATGTGATGAAACTAGTTGAATCTTTCACACTCCCTCTTCAACTAGTTTTAGCATAGACTTTGATAATACTCCAAGTGAAGTCCTATGCTTCATGAACAAGTCTTTTCCCAATGCTTTGGTGAAGATATCAGCTACACATTCCCTTGAAGACACATGTTGAAGCTCCACCTCCTTTGCAATGACTCGCTCCCTCACAAAATGATATTGTATCTCAATATGCTTGCTCCTAGCATGAAAGATAGGATTGGATGCCATTCTTTGGGCTGATTGATTGTCACAAAAGATGATTGGGCTCTCTAAAAAATCCAGCAAGTGAAGATCCTTGATCATCCTCTTGATCCATACCATCTCCTTTGTGCAATGTGTAAGAGCTTTGTACTTGGCCTCACTAGATGACAATGAGATAGTGGCTTGTTTCTTTGACATCCATGATATAGCTCCATCACCTATGAAAATACAATAAGAACTAATGGATTTCCTATCCATTACATCTCCAGCATAGTCCGAATCTGAAAATCCAAAAAGATTAGGTGATGATCCCTCATACAATATGCCAAAATTTTGAGTTCCAATGATGTACCTCAAAACTCGCTTTCCTAGCTTCCAATGCTCCTCACTAGGATCTTGCATGAATTGACTCAATCTTCCAACACAATAGCTTAGATCAGGTCTAGTAATGGTTAGATAGATGAGTGAACCAACTAGCTTTCTATAGAGAGTAATGTCCTTGAAGGATCTTTCATTACCTCTTATAGTAAGCTTTACATGAGACTCCATAGGTGTATCAATAGCTTTTGCATCTACCATATGAAATCTTTCTAGAATAGAATTAGCATACTTCTCTTGACAAATGAAAGTAGATTGAGAAGATCTAATGACTTCTATTCCTAAAATGTAGTGCAAATTACCAAGATCATGCACCTCAAACTCCTTCTTAAGAGCATTCTTGATATCCTCCACATCTTGATTGTCTCCACCACTCAAGATGATATCATCCACATAGATTAGCAAGATGGTAACATCATTTCCAGCAAACCTATAATAAAGTGAATGATCATACTCACTCATAACAAAGCCTTGAGAGAGTAAAAAAGTGTTAAGCTTAGCATACCAACTCCTTGGTGCTTGCTTAAGGCCATACAAACTCTTTTGTAGAAGACACACATGATTTGGCTTTGTCGATGAGATGTAGCTCTCGGGTTGCTCCATGTATACTTACTCCTCAAGATCACCATTCAAGAATGCATTTGAAATGTCCATTTGCCATAGATCCCATTCATAAAGTGTAGCAAGTGAAATGATGACTCGAATGCTTACCATCTTTGCCATGGGTGCAAAGGTCTCATCATAGTCAATTCCTTGTTGTTGAGCATATCCTTTTGCCACTAACCTTGCCTTGTACTTGTTGATAGATCCATCTTGGTTTGTCTTCACCTTGAAGATCCATTTGCATCCAATAGCTTTCTTGTCCTTAGGCAACTCCACGAATCTCCATGTTCCATTCTTCATAAGAGCTTGATACTCAAGATCCATTGCTTGGATCCACTCCTCTTCTTTCCTTGCTTGATCTACACTTGTAGGCTCATCCAAAGAGGTTAGGAAAGGAACATAATTTTCAGAAACTACTTGCTTACCCTTTTGATCATATGTGAGCCTTGAAGGTACTTGTCTTTCTCTTGATGTTCTCCTTGGCTTTTGACTTGATGAAGGTCCATCATCACCACCATCCAAAGTAGGATCCTTCTCATCAACATCAAGAATGTTAGATCCATCTACTTTACCATCAATCATGCTTGAAGACACCTTTGGAATGTTTCCCTCATAAAAAATGACATCTCTACCAACAATCACTTTGTTAGTAGAAGGAATGTAAACCTTGTAGGCTTTACTCACCTCACTATATCCAACAAAAATACCTCTTCTTGAAGATGGATCCTCCTTGGTCCTATCATCAAGAGTAATGTTGACATAGCATGTGCATCCAAAGGTTCTTAGAAAGTTGACACTCGGCCTCCTCTTGAATAGCATCTCAAAAGGTGTCTTTCCATCCAAAATAGCACTCGGCCACCTATTGCACAAGAAATTGGCACACAGCAAATCTTGATCCCAAAATGGTTTGTCAAGATTAGCACTTAACCTCATAGCTTTAGCACTTTCACATAAAGTTCTATTCTTCCTTTCAGCCACTCCATTTTGTTGTGGGGTCCTTGATGTTGTATACTCCCTCTTGATCCCATGCTCATCACAAAAAGCCTTGAACTTGTTAGATATGTACTCACCACCATTGTCACCTCTCAAGCACTTGATCTTTGTAAAGAATTGGTTCTCCCTTGCATTCTTGAACTTGACAAAGACATCATACACTTTATCCTTGCTCTTTAGTAGATAGATCCAACAAAATCTACTAAAATCATCAATGAATGTTACATACATCTTAGCTCCACTATTGCTAATTGTAGTAAATCCATGAATATCCGAATGTACAAGTTGAAAAGGCTTTGTAGATCTAGAAATAGATCTAGTATAAGGTAGTCTATGTGATTTAGACAAAGCACAAGACTCACAAACATGCTTGTCATTACTTAAGGAACTTGGAAGAGCAATCACAACCTTCTTCCTTGCCATTACCTCCAATGACTTGAAGTTGAGGTGTCCCATCCTTTTGTGCCAAACCTCTTGAATAGAAATTTGCTCCCTTGCAACACATCCAACTTGGTTAGCAATAACACAAACATCAAGTTTGAGCAACTTCCCTTGCCTTTTACCTTTTCCAATCAAGACATCCTTCCTTTTGATCAAACAAGCATCTCCATCAAACTCCACCTTGAGGCCCTTACTTAGCATTTGACTCACACTAAGCAAATTCTTGGTAATAGATGGAATAAACAAGACATCCTCCAAATGAGCATTCCTATTTGTAGAGAGAGAAATAGGAATTGTGCCAATCCCTTTGATTGCACACTCACCATCATTGGCCGTGTAGATCACCCTCTTGTCATCTCCATATGCCAACAAAGAAGTGAAGTACTCTTTGTGAAAGGTCATGTGTGAACTTGCTCCACTATCAATCCACCAAGGATCTAGATCTCCATCATTAGCAAGCATACATGAAGACATCACAAAAGCATCATCATTTGCATCTTGCACATCCAAACCATCCTCATCAAGAGTAAGATTACCTTGCTTGTCTCCTTGATCTCTCTTCTTCTTGTAGCACTCACTTGCAAAGTGTCCTTTGATGCCACAATAGAAGCACTTGAGCTTTGATCTATCCTTCTTTTTGCCACTTGAAGAAGCATCCACTTGATTTTGCCCTTTAGACCACTTGCTTTTGGTTTTGCCCTTGAATTTGCCCTTTGTGAACATAGCATCCTCTTGAAGTGTCGATGTAGATCCACCTCTTGCTTGAAGCCTATATTCCTCATTGATCAAGATCTCTTGAAGATCCATCAAACTTGGCAAAGTCTTTTGAATAGCAATACTTTGAACAATGTTAGCATGAGCATCCAACAAGCCATTAAGAATCACTTGAATAAGTTTTTCTTCATTAATGCTTTCATCTATGCAAGCTAACTCATCATTCAATGCTTTCATTCTCAAAACAAAAGTACTTGGACTTTCTTCATTCTTTTGCAAACAAGAAAGGATTTGCCTTCTTAGAGTCAACACTCTAGAAGTAGACTTGGATTCATAAAGCTTCTTCAATGAATTCCAAGCTTCCAAAGATGATGTGCACTTACCAACTTCCTTGAGAAGTTCATTGGTAACATTCATCTTTATCATGTGTAGAGCCTTCTTGGCCCTCTTGTCATACCTCAATTGATCTAGTTGTGTTGCTGGTCTCTCCTCCAAACCTACAACAATATCCAAAACATCATTCATCTCAAGAAGTGACTCCATCCTCACTTTCCATAATGAATAGTTACTTGAGGTAAGCCTATCATTGGCTTCCAACATGACTCCAATTGAGGTTGCCATGTAGCAATGACCTGATCTTCTCTTTCAACCTGTTTCAATGCACAAAGCACTCCTTTGAACAACAACAAATTCTTTCAAAAGAAATCACCAAGATTTGAAACTATCTCACAAATTCTCTTTTAGCACTTATCCAAGCAAATCAACACATAGAATCATGGAATTTTGATCAACCTATGATCTATCCTCAATCTAATGACTTTTGCCACTTCCTAAGATTGAAACACACTCAAATGAAGTCCAGCAACCTCACTATCTAGAGATCCAATTAAAATTAGGGTTTGTATCCATGCCAAAAATGACATGATTGGTCCACATGAGCAAGACTTTGTACAATGGATCAAGAAGCTTGGAAAGTGGACAACTCTTTATTGATTGATAGAAATTTGTCATATTTTTGAAACCACAACTCTTTCTCAATAACATCCCTTTTGGTAGATGGCTTTGATCCTCCGTGATGTAAATTAGGTGCCCTTGAGGAAGCTAACTCATCCACCCGATGAGTCTGGCCTCTAACAATCGTCCTAAATGCATCCTCTTCAAAAGACATGTTGGCAACAAACCCATCTTCAAGAATGATGAGTGGGATCAACAAACATGTTTGATGACAAGTGGCATCCTCTACATCAAAGATGTTACATTCATGTCCTGCATGAAGGATTTAGAATAGTCCTTGACATGGATATTCGGTACTCTGGTGTACAAGATTATTAGTTACACCACGTCATTCTGGACTAGTTGAGTAATGTTAATAACCTTGTGAGGGCCCAAATGCTCTAATTGAACCTATGGGCATGATGATTATTAGTTATACCACGTCATTTTGGACTAGTTGAGTAATGTAATTAATAACCTTGTGAGGGTCCAAATGCTCTAATTGAACCTATGGAGCTATTGCATGATGATTGACAGCTTTTGGTGCAAGTATAGGAGGTCAAATGTTTTTGGATGGACTAGGGGAACCTAAAGAGAATATTCTTTAACTTTTGGGGCCTATATCCCTTGTAGGAACTCACTCACATCCTCATTCAATTATTTGTTTTCCAGAACCAAGATCCTCTTCTCAAGTTGGTAGAAAAAAAACTCTTCGGAAAAATCAGAATCAACAACAATTTTGGAACCCATAATTTTTGGATTCAGTTTGAAGATGCGGGACTAACAGAAGAAAAAAAAAACTCTACTGAAAAGATCACAATCAACAACAATTCTAGAAGCCGAAATTTGCACTAAATTTGAAGTTCTAGAATTTGGAGCTCCCACACACAACCTACATTGTTGTATGCATGAGTCTTTTTTTCCGATCTCTGCACTAGGATTGTGGACATCCTTGGAGATGACAACCAAGTTCAGGGACATGCAGCCTTGAGGCTTGCACCATTGCAAACTCCACTGCTTCCAGATTTTGAAGTGTGAACCAGTGTTGGGTGGGTATATAGGGTCACAGCTGGTATCAATAATGGGTATCAACGTGATATTAAAAAACCGACCCGACTAGTATATGATTTCTAATACCAGGATCTAGAACCGGACACCCAGTATTAACTATTTTACTATTCATGTTGATACCTAGGTTGAGGAGATTTTGTGGATTTTTGTCGTGGTATCAATAGTAGTACTATTTTTAGTATTTTTTATATCTCAAATTTTTTATATTTTAAATTATGATATTACACTTTAAAAAGTGTATTTATAGCAATTCGTACATGTTGATACTCGGGTTGATAACCGACTGGTATCACCCTTGTGATACCAGCCCGGTCTATACTAGTCTACAACTCCTATACCTCCTTATGTTGATACCCTACTGGTATTACATTTTTAAAAAAACTGTAATACCCTGACCCGGCTGGTATCAAAAGTTTTGATACCCGCCCAACACTCGTGTGAACTTGAAACCCCTTCTCATTTTTCACAAAATGCGAAATTCAAGTGGGAGTGTTAAAATGTGAACTCTAAAACTCTTCACAATTTTCGCAAAACTGGGAAGGGGTTACTAATTGAGCCAAAAAGGCTCTTTTTGTGCTTAGCGGCCATGTCCACCACCAAACCAGCCGCCAAGTGAATGTGACAGATAGCTAATCATATTGTTAAGACAAAGATCTTGTCTACAAGAATGGTTACAAGAAAATGTCAACACACTAATAGTGTGATTGGCGTAGCAAGAAAGGTAGAGGTTTTCATTTGGAGTGTGCTATATGCACCGAATAGCGAGTTAGCTAGAAGTATGCCAGTTAGTGGTAGTAGACATCCATGTAATGCAGATCAGATGCTAGAACACGGCCACGAAGCCATTGATTCAGTAGTCTAGATTAGTAGTCTAGATTGGATAGTTCGTCTCATCCTCTGGCAACTCTTGAGTGCAAGTAGCTGACATAGAGTTTGGAAGGATAGGACTAATCTTGAAACTGTAGTGTATTTTCATTCTGATATAGCAAATCTAAATAGAAATTGTTTACTGAAATCTATGGTGCATTATCTTGTTGATTCACTCTGCTGTTATACGATGTTGAATGTTTAATTGATCTAAACTTGTGTACAGACTCAAAGTGTCTTGATCAGGGTCTGATTATTGTTGGATACGCTTCTGCATTTCCTTGCCACATGTGTTCGTAGGTGGAGCATAAGGACCCATGAGTAGCACTGTTTGCATTCACACAGAGGTTCGCTTCACCAGATTTGCAAGCGGAGCTATCACCCTTTCGTAGCACACCTGGTTTTCGCTCCCAATTCTCATAAAATGTTTTTGTCGGAACTGGTCTTGAAAGACGAGAGGGATGAGAGAGGGCGAGAGAGAGGTCAGAGCTACCGGAAGGAGATGCAAATCGTGTCAGTACAAATGCAAGTTGTGTCGTGTAGAATGAGATTTTTTTGCGGCGTCTCTCGCGCCTTTAGATTCGAGAAGCTTGAACCTTCAACAAAACTACTATCAGAGAGCCCTGAAAACAATGAAAACAGTGAAGTTAATTATGTATTCGATAGTTGAGAGGTAATTTAGCAGTCTTGGTAAGCGAATTTTGACAACCAACATGACCAGTCTGTTAACTAGAAGTCTTAAAAGACAGATGGAGCAAGTAGTAGAAGGGAATGCAAGGCATTTAGAAGAAAACCCGGTGGAGACATCAGAAAATCAGCAACAGACGAGGACAACAAAGGAATGGGAAGTAGTGGAGGAGACCTACTCGCACGTTGTCCTTTGGTGAGCGTAGAGGACTTGGAACAGTGGTACTCCAAGAGATTGGTTATTTAGGGTGCGCCTATTTTGGGGTGCCAAAACGGGGGGTGCACAGATTTTGGAGTGCAGAGATGGTTTTGGGGTGCGGAGAGTTGGGAACATTTATTGCAAAAGGATGACATGGACCCACATTTATGACACCTATGTTGACATGGCAATAATGTGGCACCTATGTGGCACTCGAGAGCGCACATTCCAAGTGGGAATGGTTTGGATACGTTGTCCAGTGTTGGGCAGATATTAATATTCTTAATACCAATCGGGTCTTGATATTACACTTTTAAGTTTTTTGTGATACCATTGGGGTATAGATATAGCCATGTTACAAATTGGTGGCTGTTATCAACCGGCCTAGGTATTGCAAGGGTGATATCACCGAGTATAAAGCTAGGTTATAAGTGTATAATTTCTCTTTAAAATTAGGCTTTTTTATCAAGGGTAATATGTATTTCATGAAAAGCATGACTTCTTTCAATGTAATATGCATACATCTTAAAGGCCAATACTTTGTTGGTGCTTATGAAAGATTCAACTAGTTTAGTCATAAATTGTTTATTTGGCAAATTGAGGACAACTTTATATTAAACTTAGAATTTGACTTTTCAAAGTTAATTAGTCTAAATTTTATTTGAATAAACACTTTTGGAAAGTGTGGGAAAGTTAGAAGTCGAGTTTGAGTAGATTCAAATTTAAATGTTAAGTACATTGAATCTAAACCCAAAAATAGTAGGGTTTACATTTTGGAGGGAAAGCCAAGTGGCCAAATAGGGTTTGGACCTACTATAAAAGGATGTAACTCTTGGAGAAGCAGATTTTCTCTCTTCTCTATCTCATTTCATGCTTATACATGGTTCTAATGGGTTCTACTATCCATTGGTGCACTATACTTGTGATATCTTGCAATTCTATGTGTAAAATGATCAATATTTGTTATTTTCAGGTTCACACGTGTGAAATACAATAGGGTATTGTTGTTGTACGGACAATATCTTCTATTTATGTTTTGTTTCATGTTTGATCAAGTTCTATTAGATTTTGCATTCTATTTTGTGTGTAGATGCTTATTTTTTCTACATTGGCAAGATTGGTGGATTAGCTTGATTTTATAATCAAAGATCATTAATAGGTTTGGATCTGAATTGATCCCAAATCTTTCACATGGTATCAGAGTTTGTGTTTTAGGTTATGAAGAAAGCAATCACATCTATCAATGATTTGGTGAAGATATCAATGCTAGAGCATGCTAGATTGGATTCTACATCAAAATCGAGTTTCTTGCATTTGTAGTTTGGATCGTTTGTAGATCAAAACCCTATATAGGTTTATATACTTGATCAATTCAATTTTTGAATTCATATGTTGGATTTGGCCGATTTTGGATCATTGGATCAACCTAAGTGGTGGCTAATAGATTGCATATCAAATTTTCAGCATTTGCATATAGATTTTGAAATATTCAATTTTTTGTGATTTTGTCAAAGCCCTAATTTTGATTGGATCTCTAGATAGTGAGCTTGTTGGACCTCATTTGAGTTTGTTTCAATCTTAGGAAGTGGCTAGATTGAGGATAGATCATAGGTTGATCAAAATTTCATGATTCTATGTGTTGATTTGCTTGGTATAAGTGCTAGAAGAGAATTGAGTAGTTTCAAATCTTTGTGATTCATTAGGGGATATTAGAACTCAAAATGGGCCCTTTGTCAAGATGTTGTTTTTGACTTCGCACGTTTTCAACGCTTATGTGTCCCAATGAATGGTGTCCATCTGTGACGAACTGTAATAGTGGTTGATGGACAAAAATTTTATTTAACTTTTCCGGCCAAATTTTCGTGATTTTCAAATATCCCGCCGGACAGAATAGACAACTGTGATTGGACCACAGTTACTGCCCGAATACTCTTATGTTGCTCGTCATTGTACACTCGAGGTTGATTTGACATCAGTAGTCTAGTAAACTATAGTTAACTAATCCTTGTAGTTTAGGAACTTATTGTCATTCATAGATATCTCTCAATTTCTTCATTCTATCTCTTATTTTGGATTGTCATTCTCAGGTTTACCTCTCAATCTCTACATTCTCTCCGTTCTCAACTTGCGTACACATATTTTTGAATAATGGCTAACACATAATCGGAGACCAAGAGGAACCATTGATGCAATCAATATTTGCAATGAAAAAAATGCAGAAGATCAATTACTACTAAGAATATATCGAAAATATCAATGGATCGTGATGCATCCCTCTACAGAAGGCTCATTCCGGAAAAGAAAAAGATCGAATAACATATATAGAAGCTCTTGGAAAGGCAGGATAATGGATTTCAAAGTATCACATGTCGGTCAATCTATCACGGAAGTTTTAGTTCAACGTGCTTATCTTCACAATGAGCTCAACATTCATGATTTAAATCCAAATGATAGAAGATTTTTATCCATTAAATTTTGTTGAATGGCAAACAGTTCAATCGATTGCAGGAATAATCGATGTCATGCATTCATATATCGGTCTTCACAATATAAAGGTCGTTCTCCAAAATCACTTTTAGAGTCAGGAGTTGTCTTTTACGATCACACCTATTTTTCTGATAAAAATGGTTTAGTTGGTAGATTAGAGCCATATCCTCTACCAGAGTTTTCGGGTGAGGAATGGATTTCTCCTGACGCAGCAATTTTAGAAAGTTTTCAATCTAGGCTATATATTGATATTCAGAATATATGAAAATGTAGCACTAGATCAAGGAATAATAGATTATTACTATTTTTGTTGATTTTTTTTCCAAATGCAATGTTCGGAGAACGAAAACAATGTTTATTTGTAAGGACTTGAGTGCTGAAATAATTGCCGAGTTGTTGGATGATGGTTGGGATATGAAACAAAATCAACAAGTTGAGTGCAGAGTATGTTACTCATCAATGACATTTAGATATCACATCGAAAAACAAATGCTCACTTTGCTGATGTATTATAAAAGATGGATTAAATGCAAAAATGTTTGGAAGCCACTTGATCAAGATTTGGGTATAAACCCTTGAGAGTAACTTCAGATTACAATAAAAAGAAATGACAACATTCTTGCAATGGTTGAGTTTGAGGAAGATTGGTATCTCAATCACATTCAATCATAACTAGACATGTTGCAATTCGATCTACCTCAGTACTATCAATTTCGATTGAATGGTGTAAACGTACGTTATGCCATATGAAAATATTCCTTTTTTTTCTATTTCTAAGTGAATCAGTTTCAAAATATATATTAACTAGAACATTTTTTCTTATACAGGTAAGACTAAGGCAGGAAGAGCATCTAAAATGCAAAGATATTGGAACATCCATTGAAATTGAACCCATAGATTATGAGCAATGGAATTTTGTATTATATAATACAATTTTTTGTATACATCATTTTTGAGAATATATGAACCACTTTTTCTATGAGGCTCTTTCATTTCCATGATCTCCATTTTCATGGTGCAAAACACAATGTAATTGCAACTGGATAATATGAGTTTTCAATAACAAGATTCCACGTGGATACGGTCGCGTGGATGTCCACGCAAGTCTCATTTCCGGTAGTAGATCGGCCGAAGGTCATGAAATTCAAACTGCGTGGATAATCCACGCGTAGGTTATCCACGCCAACTCCAACAACTGGTAGCCGGGCAAACCTCCGACATCCAAAGCCGAAAATGAGAATTTTAATTTGGCATGGATAATCCACGCCATAGTAAAAAAATTTTAAAAAAGGCTCGGCTTTCTCATGGATATCACATGGCAAATTATCCACACAAAATTTTTTATCCACGCAAAATCCAGAGGGTTGGGGCCGTGGATACCGCGTGAATAATTTTTTTTTTATATCCACGTGATGAAATCTTTGGATTTTGCGTGGATTATTCCACGTGGATAATCCACGCAAATTTTTTGACCAAAAAAATAACATTTGGCGCAATCCAAAATGTGGTTCGCTCCTAAACTAGAGGTCGACTTCTTTTTTTCTGTTGTGTGAGAGAGAGAAAAAGAGAGTATAGATGGGAGTGAGGATGAGATGGGGATGAATGTGAGTGAAAATATTGATAGTGGTTAGGATTTTTAGTTCGTTGATGGATGTTAATAGTATGTGTTTTGTGATCATAAGTTTTAAGATCTTTTTTGTTTGTAATGTAGGCTTGGATATGAAAAATGAAAAAAGAGCTTTCATTGCAAAGGATTGAAAGATCAAGTGCATGCAAAAGGAAAAGCAAAGTTGCAAAACAATGGAGATACAATAGTCAAGGTAAATTCACATTTATTTTGATTCATTTGATATTTAGTTGATAGCTTAATGTGTTATCTATTGATGCATTATATTGTGGTTTTCATTACTTTCCATTGTGCTTTCCATTACTTTCTATTGTGCATTCTAGCATGCAAATCATGTGCTAAAATAGATGCATTGCATTGAATTCATCAATAGATACATTTGCATTCCATAGATGTGCATTAAATAGACTATACGTTGCATTGAATACATTTGCATTCAATAGATGTGCATTCAATAGACTATACATTTGCATTCATGAACTAAATATATATGCATTCAATTTTTTTGCAAGAATGATGTAATGACAAAACATTATATTGATTGATTAAAAAAAAAGTACATTGATGAGAGAATAAATTCTCCCTTCATACATTGCCTTCTACAAGGCCTTACATTTAATTTTAAAACTCTACTCATCATCACTTCCTCCCTCCTCGCTTCCTTCGTGTTGTAGGTGTATGTTGGTGTCCACATCTTCAAACTTCCCTTCGCTCTCATTCACGTTCTCTTCCACATTTTGCTCCTCAATATTTTTCACATTTCCTTCCACATCACGAACGCTTGAAGTTGTAGAGCCTCTCTACAAAATAGAATCAAAGATTCAATCAAACTGAGATTAAACTTACTTGTAAACCACAAAGTAAACAATCACAAAACAATAAAGGTTAAGAGTTTACGATTGAAACAATCCATGGGATTCCATAAAAGCCTTAAGGCCGGCATATCCATGATCGTAGCCTTGTTTATACTCTGCGGCGGTCATGTGCTTCCAAAATCACTAAGTTACATTCAACAGAAAAACATAGTTTAGCAATACAATATAGTTTAGCAATAAAAAGCATTAACAATCTCACTACAAAAATAGAATCATAGTAAAAAATATTGCACTTACAAATTGGGCCTCTAGATTGCCCCTTCCTCCCGATCCCAAGTGACTTTGGCCATGTTTTAAGAGCTTCTTGGCGGCGGCCCTATGTTGTTGTTCATACTTTTGGGGATTGTTTTGCAACAATTCCCCTTTCACCTTCCTCCAATCCCTTTTGGAGCACCATCCAAGCTTCGTGGGATTCTTGGGTTTCCTCACGACTTTTCTCATCAATTGCCTTTTGTTTCGAATCCAAAGGCACATTGAATTCAAGGCCCAAGTCCTACTAAAAGCATTGGATTGAGGGGATTCAGAATATAAAGTCTCTATTATTTTATTTTTGTCTTGAAGCAATTGGGAGGACCAATCGATCATGTAATCTTTACCAAAATATGAAGCATGCAAACGGTCATGAACTACATTGCCACGCATATTTTTTATAACTCTACCACGTGGATTAAGATCATAATACACACTACACGATTCCTGGGAAGGGACATCTCGGATGATTCACTCGAAGAAGATAGCAAAATATCTTTGATTCTTTCTCTTTGTTGAGGAGATAGATTCTCAAACCACTCTTGATTATATTCTTCGGGCTCCTCACGAGCTCTTCTCCTAGATGGTCTCCCACTTGACCTTCCACTTGACCTACCACTTGAAGACATTGTATCAAAGAAAAACTTTAAAAGTTATAAAGTAGTGGAGAATGGGAGTGAAAGAGTATTGAAGAGTGTTAGCTTAGAAGAATAAGCAATGACAGAAAGCAATAAATCAATAGTAAGCAAGAGCAAGCAAGATCAATAGATTAGGAAGAGATTGCAAGCAATAGCAAGAGGAAGATCACTAAGAGCAACCAAAAGCAAGCAAACAAGCAAGATCTATAGAGCTTGGAAGAGCAATAGCAAGCAATAGCACTAAACACTAGATTAGGAAAACCTATAAAACTTGAAAGCAAAAGAAGAGGAGCAAGAATGCTCGCGAAAATGCGGTTTTATTGGCATTCAAGTTTCGTGTGGATTATCTATGCAAAAGTTATCCACACATGGATAATCCACGCGATATCCACGCGCGGATGTTCCACGTGGTCTTTTTTTTCCTCTCTTCACACGTGAGAGGGTCCCCCACATGGGCTGCATGCTTTAAATGTCATTCATGCAAGTCATAATCTTTTCTAGATTTTATGCAAATATTTTATTGTAGGATTTGACATAAAATCTTACATAAAATATATATTTTAATATGATGGAACATAAAAAAATCAATTCAAAGATCATTATGGTAGTCAAAACTAGTTTTATATTGTTATAAATTTTATTTTTCTTGAGATTTGACATACAAGACAAAATCATGAGATAAAAAAATAGTATATATTGTTATTAAACAAGTAATTTGACAAGTTTTTTAGGATTTTATGACATAATATTATGTCAAATCGGTGATGTCATAAAACATTTAGTTTATTAATAATCTAGGTGTCATAGATTTGATATAATTTGATGACATCATTATATGGTCAAATAGAAAAAATTTGCTTTTGTCATGTGGCCTCTTAAATGGTTGCATGGGGTCATTTAGATTTATGATCAAAAGCATTTATGTTATATTGAGGACCTTAGTGATATGTGACCTATATGATATATCTTTTTAATTGTTGGTGTGTGAGTATAACCTTATATGAAATCATAGTAATTAGTTGAAACATCATTTAGCATTGTAATAAAGATGTTGATCAATGGTGTGCTAGCTAGTATATGATTGATTGACATTGTCCAATTGCTCGTCTTTTCTTTTTTATTCGAGGAACATCATCTTGCATGCAAAGCAACCATAGATAGAAAGGGTGAATGCATATTGCTCGTCATGAGATACCATGGCACACCAGGCCAATCCAAAGATATTTATCCCTAACTAACTCGAGCCAAGTATTAATTAATCAAATGAGTGCTTGAGTGGGCAATGAATCAATTGAGTATATGACTGATTGTTTGATTTTGATCATTCCATCTTGAAAGAAAGATTGAGTGAGATCATCACTCATCTTGGACCAAGAGTTCAAACTAAAAGCTTCAAACATTGACTGCTATGTGGTCTTTAAATTAGTTGAGATAGGCATGCGCGCACTATCTACTGATGTCTAACATTTGTCAGTATGAACCTCATTTTAATTACTCGTCATGTGTTGTCCCACCCAAGCAATTTTCTTGATAGCAATGTTACTAGAATATTAGATTTTCATTAAGCATAACTAGAATATACATGGATTAGATGTTGGCATGTCTTTAACAAATTTTATTATATTTGTTCAGTACATACGGTCTCATAATGATTACTTATGATGTGGTATACAGTAGCTGGCTACAGTGTGTATATGTCATCGATGATGTCATCATCATCAAATAGCGATTCATCTCATG
Source organism: Diphasiastrum complanatum (assembly GCA_029204225.1). NCBI lineage: Eukaryota > Viridiplantae > Streptophyta > Lycopodiopsida > Lycopodiales > Lycopodiaceae > Diphasiastrum > Diphasiastrum complanatum. Next base: position 48,175 of record MU832859.1, on the reverse strand, counting down.
ATCGCAACAGCAGGTATATATTGTTATTAATATTGACATCAATTGCACTTTATTTGTTATTTGAATACGAGTGTATAATTTTTCTTGCAAATTTATTCTTACAATGACATTTGATTGGAATTTTGAATTCTAGGAAAATTATCGTACCTTCACGTGATTTAGAGAAAGAAAAAAGAATTGAGCTCTATCACAGAAAAAAAGAGCAAGCAAGACTAAAGCACAATGAACAACTATGACTGGTTCATTTTCAAGCTCTTCCATCAGTTGATGTAGACCGCCTATTGATCCATCACATGTATGTATATTGATTTATGTCATAATTTTTTTATTTGTAATAGTGATGTATTCCAATTTGGTTGAGGATTGTGATATAGTATATTTCTCTTTGGAAAGCCAAGACACCACTCCATCACAACTGAAGGTTGCAAATGCACTAAATGTACAAAGACTATTTTGTCAATTTTTGTCACATGTTACAATTCATCACATGTTAGAATTTGTCAATTTTCACTTGAATGACACTGAAAGAATTTGTGCCATTCGCAATTGGATTATTGGACCAGTTTCAACCAGAATATGATGAGAGGATACCATATACATGCACACAATACAAAGGCCTTAGGATTTGGACAAGGAGGATTGTCAACGATCATATTTGGGCTAATGGATTGCACACAGAGAATCCAAGAGTACGAGAGGTAAACTCTTTAAAGTATTTTTTTGGAAATGCTTTAATCTTTGACCCTTATGACATTTCAAGTATAGTCTAGCCAATAAATATTGAGCGATAGGATGAGTGCCACGATACTTTGAAGTTAATCTCTCACTTTCTTCTAAAAGGAAAAATCCAAATACGATGATTAGATGAAGTTAATCTCTCACTTCCTTCTAAAAGAAAAAATCCCAATAGAATGATTAGATGTAGTTAATCTTGATTTTCATATCCAATCACCCATAATAGACTCATTCATGTCACACACACACACACACACACACACACACACACACAGAGAGAGAGAGTTAAAGGTAACCAATACTCCCAATTCTAGGAAAGTGTGTAGCCCTTGTTTTCTTCTGTTAAAGACGTGGTTCAATTGTTTTTTGTTGGAAGATGAGTTCCACAAGAAAGCCTAAATGCCGCAAGGAGGGAGCATGTGGTGACATTCTGGAGTAAGATATAATCGTGTGATTCGAGAGTTTTGATTAGCACTCTATAATGTTCTCTCTCTTTTTCTCTTCATGTGTCTTTAGGATGGGTGTGGGTGGGTGTGTGCGTGCGTGCGTGTGTTTGTGTGTGTATATGTGTGTGTTTCATGCTACTGGTTTACAGTTTGTGTTATATATTAATTTATGTTTCATGTTAGAGAGAGAGAGAGAGTTAAAGGTAACCAACACTCCCAATTCTAGGAAAGTGTGTAGCTCTTGTTTTCTTCCATAAAAGGCATGGTTCAATTGTTTTTTGTTGGAAAATGAGTTCCACAAGAAAGCCCAAACGTCGCAAGGAGGGAGCATGTGGTGACATTCCGAAATAGGATATAATCGTGTGGTTCGGGAGTTTTGATTAGCACTCTATAATGTTCTCTCTGTTTTCTCTTCATGTGTGTTTAGGGTGGGTGTGGGTGGGTGTGTGCATGTGTTTGTGTGTGTGCGTGTGTGTGTTTCATGCTACTGGTTTACACTTTGTGTTATATATTAATTTATGTTTCATGCGAGAGAGAGAGAGAGAGAGAGAGAGAGAGAGAGAGAGAGAGAGAGAGAGAGAGAGAGAGAGAGAGAGAGAGAGAGAGAGAGAGAGAGAGACATCTAACATTTTTAACTTTCGCAGAAGAAGGAACATCATCTAAATCTAGCTCATCTAGATCTACTTCTTCGCAAACAAGTTCCAACGATGAAAATGAGCTTCCAATGAATGAAGAATTTTAAGTCATGGGAGACATGTTGGATGATATGTACGAGAACAATAGTGCAGCTAGACACAATGAACAAGATGAGGAGACGCTTTTGTCTAAAGAAGAAAAGAAATTGCGAGAAGAATCAAAGACCGCATTGTATCCTGGAGCAAAGACATCTCATTTGGCGACTTCTCTACTTCTATTAAATCTTCAAGCCAAATATAGATGGAGTGACCCTCACATCATTATTTGAGTTTTTTTTTTCATCTACTTGTCATTTTTGCTTTGAAACAAAATTCACAATTTGGACATCTAGTGATAATTTTTTTACAGTGACTTCTTTTGTCATGTACAGACTATTGAAAAACAAAATTCTCCTAGAAGAGAATGTCATGCCTGAGACAAGAGATGAGGCACGAAAGATATTGTCTAGCATCAGGATGGACTACAAGCAATATCATGCAAGTCCAAAAGATTGTATTTTATATCGAGGAAGGTACGAATCACTCAAGAAATGTCCCATTTGTGATACTCCTCGACATAGAGATTATTTGCAAGGAGCAACCATTCCGTGCAAAGTTTTACGACATTTTTCAGTAATTCCACGGTTGCAATGTTTATTTCGTTGTAAATCTCTTGCACAACTTATGGACTGGCGTGGACACCATACCTCTACGGATGGGATGATGAGAGTACCTTCAGATTCACCTACATGGAAAGACATCAACAAAGAGTATCCAAGCTTTGCCAATGAGTCAAGAAATGGGAGATTTGGTCTTGCAACAGATGGTGTGAACTCCTTTGGTGTACGAGCAACTACGTGGTCCATTTGGCATGTTTGCTTGGTAAACTATAATATTCCGCCTTGGTTGAGTACAAAAAAGGGACACATTATGTTGGCACTTCTAATTCTTGGCCAACGCAAGGTTAAGAACATGGATGTGTATCTTGAGCTGCTTATTGACGAGTTGGAAGATTTGTGGAAGGGGATAAAAGCATATGACATTTCGTGCCCCTTACATGAGAGGGAGTTTACACTACAAGCCATTGTAATGTGGACAATGCATGACTATCCAGGATTAGGTGAATGCTCAGGTAATCATTCAAACAATGTCTATCTTGTGTACATAGGAGTTTGTTTACAGTTGCATACAACTAGTGATTCCTGGCATTTACATGATATACTACAATGGCTAGAATTATTTTTTTGACATATACTTTTTTTAATAGTGATTGATAGTATCCATTTGTTGGGCAGACTCATAAACGGCTAGAAAAAATGCTTGTTTTTTGTGCGGGCCAAATCTTGTGGGAAGATACTCTTATAGTCTCAAAAAAGTTGTTTGTGATAATCATTGTAAATACTTGCATGAAGGCCATCCATTCAGAGACACTCATAGAAGAGTTTTTGGAGGAAGAGTTGAGAGAGAGATGCCTTCAAAGAGGATGTATGTGGAAGATTGGCGAAAACTATGGGAGGAATCTCAAGCAAAGCCAATCGATGGTATGAAAAGATTATCTATATTCATCGTTTGGAATATTGGAATAACCTTTTGATTAATCACCTACTTGATCTCATGCACATATTTAAAAATGTGGGTGAATCTATTTGGAAACACTTGATTGATGAAAAAGATACCAATGTTGCAAGGCATGATCTAAACGAATCAAACACCAAAAAAGAATATTGGATAAAGGATGGTGAAGATCATGCTCCAAAAGTACCTTGGACATTCACTAAGGAGGAGCTTAACCATGTGCGCTCCATTATTCATGACATTAGAACACCAACTGATTTTGCCCATTATCTACAATCATCATTCACAGTGGATGGAAAGTTGCAAGGTCTCAAATCTCACGATTGGCTAAAGATGATTCAATTCATCTATCCATTGTCAATTCGTGGGTGATGTCAAAAGATATTTGTGAGACCACATACAAACTATCAATCATTGTCAGGTATTTACATGTACTTGGAATATTTTTATTTAGTATTTATTGACCGAAAATTCAAATAGACATAAAATGGATTGAATATGTTGCAGATGGATGTGTTCAACTTCTAGAACATATCGAAAACTTAAATACTGAAGTCACTTGCAATAAAAAGAAAAACATGATAGCATAGCATGTGCACCTGTTTACAGTGACGAGGCAACACCAATGTGTCAAAGGACTCCATGCTCAATGTTTTTGATGAATCAATTACAGTTGCATTTGGCCCTCTACAAACTACCTTGAACCATTTCACATCAAATAAAAAATAGTGCCCACTTTCACCAAATGACACATCACTCCTATGTATTTTATGTCTCCTGAGATGGGATTCCAATCTCTTGCACTGCTTTGACTTTCTTGTTGGAAAGATGCTATTACACCACAATTGTGTGTGCGTCTCTTGTTATCAATCCTTTCAACACAAAAGTGAAAACCAAAAGCCCATATAGCATTATACATTTTGCACTGCCACATGACAAACATGAATCTCATAAATAATCATTGTGAATGAATATGGTGCTTGAAAATGATTAAACAAATATTGTTATAAACAAGAATGTTCTAATAATAAAGTATCTAAAGAATAATACCTTCCATTCGCATCCTCTTGCAAAGTCCCATTCTATGTTTGATATTTTTTGTCCATTTTTTTGTTGCTTTTTGTAGTGTGCCATGCATCCGCTCTATAGTGTATTGCTTGGGCAATGGCTCAACATCATGTGAACTTGTGGCCATGTGTCTACCTCTATTTTGTCGTTGATGCTTTCTAGACAAGGCCCTCTCTTTTTTCTCTTCTTCATATAGGTCTAACCACTTATCCATAACTCCACAATTATAAAACATGAATGTAGAAATTTATTCTCGTTGGAAGGGTGTCAATTTATGGACCTTTCCCATCCCTTGAGGTTTTTTCACTAGTTATCTCTTCAGCTTTCTCATCACGGCACAATAGCGGAGCAGGTGGATGTAGTTGGTGCAAAATTTTAGTAACATTAAAAGAGATATTCATGTACTAACCATCCCTCTAACATGCTACCTTCAGGCCTTGCCTTTTGACGCACAAAATCTTTTAAGACTTTCATGTATCTTTCCATAAAGAACATCCACCTAAAAAGTCACAAATGGTTAAAAATAAATATTTTATTTAATGAGTTCATGTATCAATTGATAAAGTTTAAATACACATGCAAAAAAAATATGCACTCATACCTAGTGTGCACTGGACCAGCAATAGAAACTTCTTCAACCAAGTGCACCAATAATTGCACTTGCGAGTCCATGATGGAAGTCGGAAAATATCTCTCAAACATGCACAATCTCCACCATATCCTCATGTCTCTTGTGAAGATCCAGCTCACGGATACCATCATCTTCCTCCTCCCCTTGTGCAAAACTGCCTTGATCTTCACTCCCTTGTGAATTCTTCTTCTTATAGCATTCGGAAGCAAAGCGTCCTTTCTTCCCACAAAAGAAACACTTTAACTTTGCTTTGTTCTTTTGCTTTCCTTTGGAGGTAGATCCTCCATCCTTTGCCTCGGCTTCCTTGCCTTGGATCTTCTTGAAAGGATGAGTCTTCTTTTTGTCTTTAGATGTGAAGTTTGCTTTCTCATCACCATTATGTAGTGATAAGGACCCCATTCTTGTTATGAGGTGTAGAAGCCTACTCTCCTCGGCCACAAGAACATTATGCAGTTTTTCAATTGATGGAAGTTGGTCTTGAATAGCAAAAGATTGAACTAGATTAGAGAACTCATCTCCTATGTGAAAAAAGTACAAAAAGGACCAAGAGTGGATCCTAATCTAATCCTCAAGAGGGATTGGTTGTCAGATTACTTGATCTATCAATCTACTTGAGATTAAGATCAATCTAGATCAATTCTAGACACAAAATCCTAACAAGAACAGTCATTAATTGAAGGTAAGTGTACTTTTTGGTTTCGAAAACCTGTGAGAAGATTCTACAAATATAATTTGTGACTCTCAAGAGACTAGATTTGAACATCTTCAACAATCTAGAAGGATTTACAAAAGATCTAGCTCACAAACCTAAGAATCAATCTTCATAGTAATGGCTAGTCACTTGGAAACTTTGCTTTGATCATTAAGACAAAAGCACACAATCATTGAATCAAATCACTAAAGAAATCAGATCCACTCTCCTATTGGACTCATCAAATACCAATGACTCTTTCTTTTGAAAGTTGAAATGGATATGAAAAGATTTGACACCTAGATTTTCTTTTTTACTTGACTAGTTCTCTCAACACTTGAGATTCTTGAACAAAAGATGGGTTTTGTTTCAAACACCTGAAAATCAAAATTAATCACTTCTTTTGAACTCACTCTTGACCCAAATAATCTCACTCTTGAGATTTAGATTTGATTTGAAAACAAACTATACCACCAATTTTTTACAAAGCCTAAAAATTAGACCACTAGAGATTCACAAAGATCTCAACCATGCATGAATACTCAAATATGGACTCCTCCTCATTCTAGACATCAAATGGAATCACAAATTGACCCTCACACTCTCACAAAGAAAGTTGAATAGAACTAATTTGAGTTTCATACATACTATGTCAATTTTTGCTCAACAAATTGAATTCAATCACTCCTATTGGATTCCACCAATTACTCTACTTTTTAAGACTTGGAATGAAATTCAAAATCAAAAGTTGTGATTTTTCTCACTAAGATATTGTGCTTCAAAGAGCTAATGCCACTTAGAAAGATTTGATCACTTAGGAATAGACAAACTCTCCACCAATAACAACACAAAATGAGTTCTAGATCTTGCCCTCTACAAAGGAAGGAACTCTTAGAAAATTGGATCTCTCTCTACACATTTTTCATAGACACCTTAATGACTCTTTTCAAACCTTATAGTCACTCAAACAAATTGAGTAGGGTTGAACAATTTGACTTGGATCTCAATCTCTTTTCTAGAACTCTCAATTTAAGCCAATTTATGTCAAATTCTACAAAAGATTTGCATAGATGCTCTATATGCACTAGAAACTCTCAAAGATTTCACTTGGAAGACAGATCCAAGGATGTTTTCTAGAAAATAGATGCCTCTAAACTTGATCCTATCACTCTTGAACAATCTAGAGTGATGGTACAATGGATTTCATCCTCTCACCTTGCATATCACTCCTTCATCTATGATTTTTGACAAAATCACTCACAACTTCAACATGCACTCAAAAAATCGGAGATGATCAATTAATTCACCTAATTCAAGTTGCAATTTTTATTTTTTGGCTGATCTAATCCAAGAACTAATCAAGGGATTAGATTTACTATAGAAAATGTTTGATTTTGCACCAAAAATCACTCAAATTGGGTATGTGAGTCAAATTCTACAAATTTTTGAAATTTCTCAGTCAAAACCGGAGATGTATGGCCTCACACGTGTGAAAAGGGTTCCTACAGCCCACAAAAAGATCTGGACCAAAAACTTTGAGGATAGCTACAACTGCTAATTTTGGATTTTATTTGGATTAACCCTATCAATTTCAACAAAACCTCTTGTACTAGGCTCTGATACCATGTGCAAGAAGTACAAAAACAGACGAAACCGCGTGCTCTACAAAGCTAATTCAATCTGTAAAAAGGAATGAACCAAGGACCAAGAGTGGATCCTAGTCTGATCCTCATGAGGGATTGGTTGTCAGATTACTTGATCTATCAATCTACTTGAGATTAAGATCAATCTAGATCAATTCTAGACACAAAATCCTAACAAGAACAATCATTAATTGAAGGTAGGTGTACTTTTTAGTTTCACACGTGTGAAACACTGTCTGAATACGGACTCCAACCTGAAAATCAAGTACACATTGATAGCACCTCAATCAAAACACATGTAGACAAATGGAGATAATCACTCAAAATTGCTTCCAAAACCAAGATTGGTGTCTCACAATGATTATGGCCAAATTTGGCTCTATATATACAATAAGTGAGAGCTCATGGTACTGATCATCCCTCTGATCCCACATGTGTGAAGGTGCTTTGTCATATGATGATTCATCATGCAAAACTGACACTTGGACAAAACCTTTTATTTTGAGCACTTTTGGTCCATTTTCCTTCTATATGGAGATCTACTTGGAAATCTTCTAGAAGTCAAAATTCGCCTACTTCAGCTTATTCCACACATGTGAGTTGTCCTCTACTCATGGGATATGACACCTAAACAAAGGATGTGGCTCATGCAATCAATAGATTGATGTCATGTGTCACATGTCTAGAAAACTAGTTTTTGGCCATTCTAGCCACTAGAACTTGAATTAAATCATATGTACAACATATATGATTATGGTACATGACAGGTACACTAGTTTCACACGTGGGAACAGGCTCCACACATGTGTGTTTATCTATATACAAGATTTTTGGCCTCTACCAAGCTTATTTTTGCATTTTTCACATCGTAATCCATTCAAAATTTCTTGTACTAGTTCATTGTCTTGGATCTTCTCTCCTATAGATCCCAATTCTTTGTTCAAACATTTTATCCTTAGGATATATTCTTGTCCATTTTCTCCACTTCCCCTCATGCTTTGCAAGATCTAGTTTCTTAGCATAAGCACTCTTGAAGTGTTATTGGATTCATAAATGTTCTTTAGTGAATCCCAAGCCTCTTTTGATGTGGTACAAGAAGCCACCTCCTTCAAGAGGTCATTGCTTACATTTAACTTCAAGCAATGTAGGGCTAATCTAACCCTCTTCTTGTACTTTAGTTGTTCTTGGGGAACTTGAGGCTCTTCCTCAACTCCTAAAACAATATCAAAGAGATCATGAACCACTAGTAGTGATTCCATTCTTATTTTCCAAATGAATAGTTTGTGGAAGTTAGTTTCTCACTAGATTCTAACATATATCCACCCATGGATGTCATTGTGAATGAAAGCCTATGAGATGCACAAAGATCTCTTGATAAGGTGTGATCTAAAAAACAATGATGTTACCTCTCTCCTTGAACTCGTCCTCTCAATAAGAACTCAAAAACAACAAATTGTCAATGATTTCACAAGTACTATTAATCATTTAGATCACTCTTAGACTTGGCTCTAATACCACATCAATTTTTTTAAAAAAAGGACAAAAGTTATTGTACTATCAATCATTAAGAGTTATTGGTTGCTTAATCCAAAGATCTATCAAATTCTAGGTGGTAGAGCTTGATCTAGATGCTTTACACTATGACTTAAGCAAGAGCAATGGATCAAATGATCAAAAACATGGATGGGTGGTCTCACACGTGTGGAGGACAGTACCAGTACGGCCTGTTTACAGAGAGTAAAGTACATTAGCTTACAAATGCATTTCAGTCATAAAAACTCAAGACAAATGTGATAATCACAACAAAACTAGAATTTGCCAATGTCACATCAACTTGTTATTGATTTGGTTGATCCCTTTATAGATCAAGTACATCCACGAGCTATGTATTGTCCAACAAGCCTTCACACGTGTGAATAGTTCCTAGTCATCCAGATCCACCAATGGGAGCCATATGTGCTCATTTCCCAAGGTTGACTATTCTCTTTGGCTAGAAAACAAAAAAGCTAGTCTTCCACATTTATAGGAATATTTCCTATATAGGATCTAATGGAATCTTCCTATCTTATCTTCTAGAAGCTTATCCACAAGTGTGAATGGTATCTTGACATGTGTGAGTAATAACTCATTCACATGGAAGTCCAATCTATTTACAAGCTTGACCAATTTGACCATTTTCAAATTCTACTCCAAGGTCAATTTCAAACTAGTGTAGATCAAGCTACAATCTAACTATATAAAAGTGACTTATGTACATTATTTCACATGTGGGAACAGACTCCACACATGTGAGATCCTATCAAGATCAATTAACTTGAGATCTACAAGGTACATCAAGTTGGAAGTGATATTTTTAACAACTACAACCAGACAAATCATTGTTGACTTTCGACTATCTGATTTATTGAGATACATAATCTTTGGAAATGGATTAAGGCATGAAGTAAGTAGAACTTGTGTGCTATGGATCAACACCAATGATATAGATCAAAGATTGGATGATGTCCTATATGTACCGACACTGTAGAAGGACCTGTTATCAGTTGCAAGGATAGCAGATGTAGGCATGCAGGTAGTATTCACCAATGAAGCATGCAGTGTTGTTGAAGCCAGCACCGGTACACTAATCACTCAGAGGAAGACGTAAAGACAACATGTATCATCTAAAGGTATGCCTATCGACAGATCAGGCTCATCAAGTCCATGAGTCGATGGATGTTCTATGGCATAGGATACTGTGTCATATGAACCCAATGGCTTTGTACAAAGCAAGCCATCATGGAACAATCACAGGAGTTAGCATCAAAGATGCAACCAGCTCGAATCCTGTGATGCGTGCATCAAAGGCAAGATGTCATGTACACCTTTCACTAGGGATTCCTTCAGAGCAATAGAGCTCTTGGAATTGATACACTCTGACATTTGTGGACTCTTAGATGTAATCTCTGTGGGAGGATCAAGGTACTATATCACCTTCATTGATGATTTCAGTAAGTTTGTTGTTGTTTACTTCATCCACAACAAGTCCAAAGCTCTCGACAAGTTTACAGAGTATGTAAACTAGGCTGAGAAGTGGATAGGAAGGAAGGTCAAGCAGATCAGAACTGACAGAGGAGGAGAGTACATCTCCAACCGTTTTAATGACTTTTGTAAAAGTCAAGGCATCCTTCACAGGAAGACTGCTGCATACACACCACAACACAATGGTGTAGCTGAGAGGAAATACAGGATCCTCATGGAAGTAGCAAGATGCATAATGGCCTATTCGAAGGCATCCAGATCTTTATGGGCTGAAGCAGTAGCTACAACTGCCTACCTGCAGAACAAGACAGGCCAAATAGAGTCCTACAGTGATGCTTGTTGGGCATCAATCAAAGGTGATTCCAAAAGTGTCTCAAGAGGATGCACAATAGCAGCCAATGCAGCTGTTATTTGGATCAGCATAATTGCCCAATGATCATTGAGACAGAGTATGTTGTTGCAGCTAAGATGGCTAATGAGATGACATGGCTCAGACAATTTTTAGATGGTTTGGAAGAGAGCACCAACAAGCCACTAGTCCTACACATAGACAATACATCTAACAAAAGATCATGTGTTTCACTCAAGAACAAGACACATTGCTATTAAATATCATTTGATCAGAGATCTGATTGAGAGAAACGAGTTGCAGACAACTTTTATTCCACCCAGGCAAATGGTGGCCGACATACTCACAAAGCCTTTGGATAAGGCAATGTTTGAAAGACAGAGATCTAGCCTGGGAATTACAAGGCTACCAAACTTTGAGAGGGAGCTGAAGAAACTTAAGGGTTGTCTAAAAAGAATGAAAATTGTTCGGACAACGTATCCAAGACAAATGATTGACAATCAGGAAAACAACAGAAAGATTCTGGTGATAGAAAGATTTGCAACAGATGCAACAGATTAGGTCATACAGAAGACAAGTGTTGGTTAAATCCAAAGATTGAGTGTATTCATTGTCACAAACGGGGTCATGCAACAATAGACTATTATCAAAATCCCTTAACAAGAAGGAGCAGAATCGAAGCGAACCTTCAGATTTAAATTTTGTCAAAGGCAAAGCAGAATGTTCTAGAGCAGTAGAAGAGAGGACGACAAGAAACTCAGCAACATACATTTCCGCTGATCTATGTTGTTCATCTAATTCAAAAATTTGAAAAGTAGTACTTGATTCGAGAGCCACCTCATATTTGTTTTTTCGAAACAAATTTTATCTGCCTATGAGAAGACGAATAATTCAAGATTCATTATACTTGGAGATGGTTCTAAACATGAAGTTCATGGAACTGGTGTACTGTGGTTAGACACGAATCATGGTGACAAGAAACTAGAGGAAGCTCTCTATGTTCCTACTCTCGATAAAGATCTTCTATCCATAGCAAAGATGGTTGACACAGGAATGTCAGTAACCTTGTTCGATGAAGATTCTGATAGCCTAGTTACTAAAGGTAACAGAAATAGTAATTTGTATCACTTGAGCATTCAAACTCAAGTCGAGCAAGCCAATCAAACTCAAGAATCAACAGATATTCGGTGGCACAAGAGGTTATGTCACATGAACATGGAAGTGTTGTACCAAGCCAATAAGAGTCAAAGACTTGAAGGAGTCAAAATCAAGAGTCAAGATATTCGAACTACCTTTGAATCTTGTCTTAAAGGCAAAATGACTCGAACACCTTTCAGTAAAGATGTTTATAAAGCAACCAAGGTACTGGATATATGTGGACCATTCGAAGTATTGTCTTTAGGTGATGCAAAATACTTCATAATGTTTATTGATGACTTCAGCAAGTTTGTTGTAGTATGCTTTATTCGTACAAAATCAGAAGCTTTCGAAAAAATTGTTGAGTATACAAAATGAGCTAAGAGACAACAAGTTGAAGCAAATTCGCACATATAGTGGAGATGAGTACATTTGCAACAAATTCAATACTTTTTGTACTGATCGAGGTATTATGCATATGAAGACTACATCATACACACCTCAACACAATGGAATTGCGGAACAAAAAAATTGTACACTAATCCACCAAGTGTATGATGGCTCATGCGAAAGCACCGAAAGAATTATGGGCGAAAGCAGTGGCTACGTCGAACTATCTTCAGAATTCAATTTTGAAATCTAGAATTCCGAATAAAACTCACAAAATATGGTGGAAGTCAAAGCCAAATTTGGCTCATATTCGGACATTCGGATGTGCATTTTATATGCACATACCAGACAAATTAAGAAAGAAATTCGATGAAAAGACACAACAAGGTTTTCTGGTAGGATTCGAGTTACATTCTTTATATTAGCGAGTCTACATGCCTGAAACTAGATGAGTAAAAGTTGTTCAAAATGTTAAATTTGATGAGTCAAAGTACATAGCAGACAATGATTTAATCGGCTATGAAATTCTTAAAACTTATTATGAGTTACCAACATCAGAAGTCAAGCAAGCAGATGATGAACATGAATTACCATTTGGACATAGTAGTGATTCAAAGGGAGTTCAAATTCGAGTACCTGAAAGAATTGAATCACCAGTTCAAATTCAAGCTGAACGGGTCAAACCCGAAAATGAAAAATTGAATTCGAGACCTATACAAACTGTGAGAAAATATGATAGACAAAGAAAACCACCAGTAAGATTTGGTCAGGATGTTTCAACAAACATAGCCATCGAATTTTGTGGCTTCATCGACGAACCTCAAACATTCAAGGAAGCTATTGATGGACCAAATAAGAATCATTGGATTCAAGCAATGGAGGACGAAATGTCACCAATGCATAAGAACAATGTATGGACACTTGCACCTGTACCTGATGGAAAAAGACCAATTAAATGCAAGTGGATCTACAAGATCAAAAAGGTCTTGATGGAAATAACATCAGATACAAAGCAAGGTTGGTTGCGAAAGGTCTTTCATAGAAATATGTGATCGACTACACTGATACTTTCTCACCAGTAGTCAAACACACATCAATTCACTTATTATTCGCTTATGCAGTGGCTCACAATCTCAAAATCCGTATTGTGGATGAGAAAACCGCTTTCTTGTATGCAAATTAGAGGAAGATTTATTCATGGATCAACCACTTGGTTTTATAAGCCAAGAATATCCAAAATTCGGATGTCACATGAATAAAAGCATCTTTGGTCTGAAACAAGCAACCAGACAATGGTATAAAAAGAAGGACGAAGCATTACGTTCTTTAGGCTTTGAACCTTTATTTGTCGAGTCAAATGTCTATATAAAACATGTCAAAGATGAAATTATCATTCTAGTTGTTTATGTTGACGACACTCTTATCTTCTCATGAAAAGATAAATTGATTTCAGATGTCAAAAGAGACATTTCTGGAATATTCAAGATCACTGACCTAGAAGAAGCTAAAACCTATCTAGGCTTATAGATCGAAAGAGACTTTGAAGGTGGCAAGTTGTATCTTCACCAACAAAAGTACACTCAAAAAATCATTGAAGATTTCAACATGCACAAATGCAAACGTGTGCATACTCCCATGATACCTGGAACAATACTGAGCCCGCAGACTCTTGAAGAAGAATAGGCTAAGCCAATTTAATCAAAACCCAGAATTGTTACATTGGAAGTTAGCAAAAAGAGTAGTGCAATATCTCCAAGAATCAAAAGACTTCGGACTGTATTATTCAAAGGAAGCTGGATTTAGAATCGAATCTTACAGTGACGCAAGCTGGGCATCCATGAAAGATGATAGCAAAAGTATTTCAGGAGTTGTACTCTAGCATCTGGCGCAGCCATACTTTGGATAAGCAAGAAGCAAATAGATCTTCATGTGAGGCCAAATATGTTGCAGCAGCTAAGATGGCAAACGAGCTGATATGGATCAAACAAATGTTGGAAGGATTTGATGAAACTATTTCTGAACCTTATGGCTTACTTATGGATAACACTTCAGCAATCTATCTTATGAAAGATCATGTATTTCATTCAAGAATGGAACATATAGCTATTAAGTATCATGTGATTCGGGACCTTGTCAAAAAGAAGATCCTGAAGACAGTCTTCATACCTACAGAGGAAATCACAGCTGATATCCTCAGTAAATCCTTGTTCGAGAAGCAGCGAAGAAGATTGGAGTTAATCCAACTGCCCACTTTGAGAAGGAGTTGTAGAACACCTGGACAGAAAAGTCTCAGTTCTACTAACAAAGTAGACAATTTAATTGACAAAGGTTAAGAATCGAAATTTATTTGTTCGGATCAACCAAATGGTGATTCGATTTTCAGGTTTTTGACATTTATTCATTTGACCTTTATTCTTAGTCAGAAGGATAAACTTCTCGAAGCATAAATTGTTGACCCTGGAAACAGAACATTAGAAAACAAAATGAATCGAAAGATAAACTTTTGAGACTGGAAACAGAACGTCATCAACCAATTAACAATTAGAATCAATTGTTTCACAGGAGGAAAAAGACGAAGAGACCTATGCATGACAATATAAATATATGTACACTTACTCATTGTAAGTAGGCAAGATAGACCAACAAGACAACAAGAGATGTACACAGAAAAATCAGAATTAAAATTGTAAAAATTCAATTGATCAAAGCTATCAATAGATAATTTCTTTTTTCAGTTGTTTAGATTTTCTAAAATTGTCTATCACAGTAACTCATACATCTCTTAAATCCGCATGCTTTATTCAAAGTAGACTCCTGCTCTATTAGTACATAGACTAGAATCAGACACAATTGAAGACACTGATATTAGTTTGATTTATTCATACTTTCATCATGTTCTCTGAAGGAGAATTTTTAGTATTTTTCCTACAACAACAATATCCAAAACATCATTCATCTCAAGAAGTGATTCCATCCTCACTTTTCACAATGAATAGTTACTTGAGGTAAGCCTATCATTGGCTTCCAACATGACTCCACTTGATGTTGCCATATAGCAATGACCTAATCTTCTCTTTCAACCTGTTTTAATGCACAAAGCACTCCTTTGAACAACAACAAATGTTTTCAAAGAGACATTAGGAGAAATATGGGCTCAAAATGGCCCCTTTAAGAAATTTCACTTTAGAGAGGGATTACGTAGAGAGAGAATGCAAACCGGTAACTTATGGTTGCCGTTTTTTGAGTTTTTGGCCTTGCCCGACGTTTAACTGGTATGGTTAACTTTAGACAATAGTTAATTAAGCATGAGATGTAATAACTTCTCTTCATGCTCATTCCAAAATTTGGGACTAGAGCTTTAAGACTGAAAATCTTGGTGTGCTCAATGCAAAAACTGAAGCGGGAATAGCAAAACTTTTGAAATCATTGTATGCTTATAATGAAATATGAGGCGGGACGATTTCTCAATGTGACATAAACATTACAAAAGTAAGGTATGCTAGCTCTATTCATATTGATTTACTATAATTTGAAGCATTTACGGATTGTAGCCTTTAACAATGGCAATGTTCCATTTGCATGTTGCTCTTCCGATGGAATACACTCCAATTATTAAGAAAAATTTGAATGTTGTAGAGAATGTTTCTAAAATAGTTAGAGAATTGAGAATGAATAATTATATGAATATAGATTTGTGGGTGGATGGATCAATTTATCCTAATGATTCAGCTACCAATTTGTGTCCAGATTTTAAGTCCGTAACTCATCTTCTCAGATACATATGATGGTTGGTGGCATTCCATGTACACAAATCATTCTCACTCTCACTCTCACTTTCAAAAATTATACTATTAGAATTTCTATTCTCAACATCTATGGAAGTGGGTGGTTCAAGTATGGTTTGAAGATTTACTACATCTCTAGGTAGCTCAATCTCATAGTTAAAATAAAGGTTTTCCATTTCATTCTCAACATTTTCGCCCTCAAATACTCATTGCGAACGTGGTTCAACTTGAGCTACAAACCACCATATCTTGTTTAGTCGATCTGGTTGAAAAAACACCTGCAAAAATCATTCAACAAGCATTATTTTTCTTATCTACTTTCTTGTAATGATTCTAAGAAATCAATCTACATTGCTAGTGTCAAGAATGCAAGATAGATGGCATAGGAATTATTCCATTATGCTTACGATCATCTAAGAGGATAGATCTTGATAATGTTTTGTAAGTTCCATCCATTACAAAAAACTTGCTTAGTGTTGTCAATTAAAGGGCCATGGACTAGATGTACATTTCAATAATGGAGTGTGTTCCATCTTGAAAAATGGTAAGTGCATAGCTAGTGGCATTATGCAAGGAAGGCTCTTTAAGTTGGATGCTAATGTGGCTATTGAAAGTGTGAATACGGTTAGGGATGAGTTGACTCAAGTGGAGCTTTGGTACAAAAGATTGGGCCATCATAATCTTCAATCAATGGAATCCATTGCATCAAAGTAGCTAGCCCTCGGCCTACCAAAAGCTTTCAAGAAGTGTGGCAAAGTGTGTGAGGCATGTGGCCTTGCAAAGTCACACAAGGCTTCCTACAAGAGATCTTTAACAAGATCTACCTCACCTTTAGATCTTATCCATTTGAATGTACATACTTTTTCTCATGAAAGTAATGGAGGTGCTTTAATGTATGTGACTTTTATAGATGATTGTACTAGATACACTTGGATTGAATTATTGCCTAAGAAAAGCCTTGTATATGAAGCTTTTGTAAAGTTTAAGTCTCTAGCGGAAAAGCAACTTAGTTCTTGCATTAAAGTTCTAAGATGTGATAATGGAGGAGAGTATATCTCCAACAAGATGAGAGACTTTTGTGAGATCAAAGGCATTGAGAGAGAACTCACTTGTCCTTACACCCCCCAACAAAATGGGGTGGCTGAGAGGAAAAATAGGAGTCTTTGTGAATGTGAAAAGTCTTTAAGATTTGATGCATCTCTACCCATCACTTTTTGGGGGGAGGCCATAACTTGTGCTAACTACTTATGTAATAGGCTTCCTAGTAGTGCTATTGGTGGGATCTCACCATTTCAAGCTTTGTTTGGCAATAAGCCCAATGTAAAAGATTTTAAAGTGTTTGGATGTATATGTTATGTCCACATTCCTTCGGAAACAAAAAGGAAAGAAGATGCAACTTCCTTCAAAGGAACATTTGTAGGCTATAGTGAAAATAGCAAAGGATATAGGATATTTGATCCTATTTCAAAGAAAGTAAAAGCTAGCAAGGATGTCTTATATATGATGAATCTCAAAGTTACAAGTTGTCAATGGTCAAATTGGTCAGACTTTGTGTAAATAGATTGGACTTCCATGTGAATGAGTTATTACTCACACATGTCAAAATACCATTCACAATGTGGATAAGCTTCTAGAAGATAAGATAGGAAGACTCCATTAGATCCTATTTTATAGGGAATATTCCTATAAATGTGGAAGAAAAGAGAATAGTCAACTTTGAGAAATGAGCACATATGGCTCCCATTGGTGGATATGGATGACTAGGCACTCTTCACACATGTGAAGGCTTGTTGGATAGTACGCAGGTCGTGGATGTACTTAATCTATAAAGGGATCAACCAAATCAATAACAAGTTGATGTGACATTGGCAAATTCTAGTTTTGTTGTGATTTCCACATTTGTCTTGAGTTTTTATTATTGAAATGCATTTGTAAGCTAATGTACTTTACTCTCTGTAAACAGGTCGTACTGGTACTATCCTCCACACGTGTGAGGCCTCCCATCCATGTTTTTGATCATTTGATCCATTGCTCTTGTTTAAATCATAGTGTAAAGCATCTAGATCAAGATCTAACACTTAGAACTTGATAGATCTTTGAATTAAGCAACCAATAACTCTTAATGATTGATAATACAATCATATTTGTCTTTTTTCTCTGAAAATTGACAGTAACAAATGTGATGTTGCACCAGAATCAAGAATGACTCCTTGGAAGTCGGTTGAGGAAGTAGCACATACATATGTGCATAAGTAAGCAGCTGAATTTTCGCTTGCACGTTCTTTAGCCATCTTGGAGAATTCTTGTTCCTCTACATGTGATGTGTTGTTAGAACTCTCCTTTCTACTCTCTGAGATTTCTTATTCCCTGAATTGTGGCAGCAATCCATGGCTGCATGTCCCTTCTTGTGACAGTGTATGCACTTGATTTTTGGGTTCAGCCAACGGTCCACTGTGTGGCCTTCATGACTGCATCTATTGCATGTCCTTTTGTCGTTGTCTTGCTGCTTGCTCCTTCCTTTCAATCTACCTTCTTGATCTCTCTCTTTCTGTTGACTTCGGTCATGCCTTCTTGTCGACTCCCTCTTAGGATAAGCCTTCTTCTTTGACTGGTCTTTGTTGCTATAGAGAGCTTGGTCGGACTCGACTTTGTCATCATAGTGCTCTCTGGCTTCAACTTTTTGCTTGATGGCGATAACTGCTTTGTCGAAGGTCATGTCAAGATCTTTAGCTTGCAGGGTTCTGGTAGTCTAGAAAGATCTTGGTAGGGAATGTAACAGGTAGTTGAGCTACTTCTCTTGTGCGTAATGGAAGGAATAGGTTTTTCATCTTCTTGATGAAGCTGGTGAGATCCTTGCCATCCCATCTGAGGTAGGTGAGCTAATCTTCTAGATGCATTATCTAATTTTGTGACTTGGTCTGAAATATGCTTGTGACTGCATCCCATATCTCTCTAGCATTAGAGATTGATGCGAAGTCAATGGTGTTATCTTCGATGAAAGAGGAGATGACAACTACTGCTTTGTCGTTCTTCTCTTTCCACTCTCGAAGTTCCTTGCATGTGCTGGCTGGCATCTCTTCGGTGTCGTCGACCCATGGCCATAACACTTCTTCTCTGAGTATGAGTGAAGTCTTTACCTTCCAGGCCAAGAAATTCGACCCGTCTGCTTCAAGCACTGTGCAGATCTTCGATTGAATGCTATGTATGGAAGCCATAGTCTTAGTGATGAGGCTCTGATTGAGCCTTGCAAATCTGATACCACTGTTGGTGAGAGTCACCTTCGGTCGGTGAATCTTCGAGGTCCACATCCTAATGTGTGAATCGTTGATGTTGCTAGCTCTGATACCCACTGTTGTGGTTCCTTCAACTTTGCATCTCTGGAAAACTCTGTTGTAGCTATTGCGGATCCGGGAAGTCGAGGATGTTAGAGACTTTGAGCACTTTGAAGTCGGAGCTAGTCATGACTCACTGATAGGAGCTCTGTTGGAACCACAATTGCCTCCTTTGTGAATGACTAATTTTTATTTTCAAGACTCTTTTTGCACATTTATTGATCATTGATCTAGGGTCAGGTGAAACCTATTTTGGGTTCTATGTCTGCTCATCTAATACCTGCACGAATCATAACTTAGACATCCAAACTATTTGAAGAACGTCTACAAATGGGCTTTCGGCTGATCTCCAACAAAGGGTAACCAATCCTGTCATTATTTCAAGTTCAAATGTTAAGTTTAATAGCTTGAAGTCATTGAAGACTTGGCCATCTTCAAGGACTTCCACAAATTAGCATTTAGAACAAGTCTGCAGAAATACACTAAGTGTCGCAATAGTCTGCAGAAATGAACTACATTTTCAACAGCTTTGGCTTTTTCACATTTTCCCGAAATGAGACACTTACATAGTTCGAAAGTTCAACTCATGCACAATTCAAAAGTTTAACTGTTTTTAACACCTTCGACTTTTTTGCATTTTTCTGAAAAATGCAAAGAGAGAGAAAATTCCCAAAGATCATCTATTTTCATGAGTTAAATTGTTTTAAAGACACCTTCATCTTTTTAAGGGCACCTTCGCATTTTTACATACACCTTCGGCTTTTCTTGCAAAAAATGTGAGGAGAGAAAATTTCGAAGGTCGTCTATTTTGAATGAGGAACGTTCCCAGTCCCTTTCTAGAATTTGTGAAGTGAAAGGAAATCACTTCCCCTAAAATACGAAGTGAGAGACAATGCGAATTGCCACTTGGGCTCCACATGGGCAGCCCTCTTGCTTATTTAAGCCCCCCCTCTCTTGTGAGGGAGCTTTGAATGTATTTTCAAGTTCTTTTGAGTGAATAAAGAAGAACTTCCACGAGTTCTTGATGATTGCTAAGCTCCTTGTTCATGGCAATGTTCTTGAGTGAAGTTTCTATGAGCATGCTTTGATTTCTTTTGTGTGATGGATTAACTAGATTTCTTGCTTACTCTCTTGCTTTTAGTTGTGGATTAGATTTCATTTCTTGTTTGTGGTTTAATGTAGGAATCAGCATTCAAGTAAACTAAATAGGTTGGAATTGTTAGTGTAGATCTTGCATATTTTCTTACATTTCAGTTCTTGATTGTTCTTGGGCATTCTAAGCATCAAGAAATGGGTGTTTCTTAATTCTTGGATTGCTAGAGTGTTGTTAGGAATCTAGTTTTCTTGTTTCTTGTTTCTTGCTGAGTAGTTTAATCTTGTCATTGTTTGCTCCCTAATTTTTAGTAGATAGACTGTAAATTGCTCCTTGATTCAGAACGCTGATCTATTTGAGCTAGAACTGGTTGCATGGCTTGTTTTTGCATGTAGATGACTAACGAATCTGTCTCTCCCCTCTGACAGGCTGGGGAATACTCATTGTAATTTGAGAATACGCTTTCGCTTGGAAATCGTTCTAATAAGAAGACCAAACCGTGAGAACTGTAACCTACAGAAGTAACAAAGAGATAAGAAGAAAAACCGTGTTCACAAATCCAGTGAGAATCTATGAATATTTGGCGCCATTGCCATAAGAACTATAACCTACATAAGTAACAAAGAGATAAGAAGAAAAACCATGTTCATAGATCCAATGGAAATCTGTGAACATTTGGCGCCATTCCGCAGCTACACAGACACTAAACCAAGCCACACCATTTCCATTTGTGCTGCAAAACCATCGCTCTGAGGTCTCCCACGTTCATTACATAGCTCGCCACTTTGGTCCTGACCAACGTGCAGCTCAGTTCTTGACCGAGGCTTCATGCTCCTTACCAAGCCGAGCTCCACGACTTTCGTCTGGACCGGACCGCTACAAACCAACTCTCGACCGAGCCCCTACTAAAAAAACCTTCCATGTCCTGAGTTACACCTCAACCGACGCTCATCGATCAGATCTCGACCGAGCCTTCATAGACCTTCCGTCGCAACTCAGCCGATACTTTCTGTTAAATCTCGACCGAAGGCTTCCTGTTAAATCTCAACCGGAGTCTTAAGTCCTGATCTCGACTGAAGCATTCAGTTTAAATCTCGACCGAAGACTTTCTGTTAAATCTCAACCGGAGCCGAAGTGCTCCTTCAGATCTCAACCAAAGCATTTTCTCAAACCTCAACCGGAGCCCATCACTCCCATCTCAACCGAATTAAACCTCAATTGAAGCCAAAGGCTTCTTGTTAAATATCAACTGGAGCCAAAGGCCTCACTTAGATCTCAACCGACATCCTCTTTGAAATCTCAACCGAAGCCGAAGCACTCCTTCAAATCTCGACCAGAGCAGAAGCGCTCTGTCAAATCTCAGCCGAAGCCCAACACTTAAATCTTGACCGAAGAGATTTTATCACATCTCGACCGAAGAGTTTTGATCAACTCTCCACCGGAGGGTCTGGATCCATTTCGACCAAAGGGATTTCTCACAATCTCAACTGGACCACATCCATGCTAGACCACAGAACTTTCCAACGACAATCAGAACTGACGAGCACAACATACATCAGGTCCTCAGCTTGAATCGACAATCTATCTGACAATCCACATGAACCACAAGCTGCACCATTGTAAACGAGAGCAACGACACATGCCTGCATCTGCATTGAGCCATAACGACTATAGTACAACCTTAGCCACCACATTACAGCCGTAGGGTCGACCCTTGCACCGTAGCGACCACAAATATACCGTATTCACCTGCCACTCCCGTGAACCATCCCACTCGCACTAAACCACAATCAGCTCGTATTTCAACCACACTACAACCATTGCGACCACCTTACAACTGTAGCAACCATCTTGAGCCGTAGCCATCGCAAACAACTATGTTACACCATAGTGATCGCGTTGAGCCACAACCATCGCCAACAATAGCACCGCAACTATCGTATTCACTGCAATCACACCACCTCCACTCTTACAACGGTAGCAACCGCCTCCCAGCTATCGTAGCGACCGTCTTGAACCGTAGCAACCGCAATCCCATCACATCAATCCTTGACCCATGGAAACCGCATTAGACCGCATTACAATGCAAGCACACCAATTCAAACCACAATCAACCGCAACAACAAGCATTCAACCACAAATAGCCACATTCTAACTGCACCACCGTAATTCTTAATAGACCGCATTCAACCGTTCCACTGCATTCAGTCGTATCAACCGCAAACTGGTCGCATTTCAATTGCATCCACCATGGAACCGTAGAAACCACATTCCGAACAACGATTCCAACAAGTTAAATTACCAAAGAGTCCAAGAGACCTATGTTCACATTTCCAAGGTACTCTAAAGTGTTATGGATCGTCCTTACGATCCGAATTCCACAGAGGACTATCCACCAGAGATGGTCTCACCATCAACCAAACAGGCTCGATTTAATAGGTATTCCAGGATGAAATCCCAAGTCCAAGAGCCATCCACCAACCCATTCGATAGATGGTAACCCATGCGTTTCGAAGCTCCATATGATCGACCACATTTTCATGCTGCCGAATCTTCACATGCACGAGCTCACTTAAACAGAGCTTTTGCAAATAATGTTTCACAAAATGAAAAATGTACTCCAAATCTAGCTTTACCTAAGTACGACGGTAACACTGATCCTCAAAGATTTCTTCAAGTCTTTGAAAATGCATGTGATGTCTATGGCGAAACATCACCAGACGCCATGGTACAAATCTTCTCGATGACCATGATCAATCGAGCACAAGAATGGTTTTTTAACCTTGATCGTGAAGATAAACAAGACTGGTCACTCTTGAAGGAGGCATTCATCAAATGCTTCAAGCCTTTTCGCTTGATCGAAAATCCTTTTGTCAAACTAAGTTACATCAAAATGACAAAAGACCAAAAAGTTCGTGACTATATTGAACGATTTAAAAGATTGAAAAGTCAGGTACAAGAGCAACCCACTGAGTCTATGCTCATAATTTGGTTCCTCGTTGGACTTCCATGATGGATACGATGTGAACTTTGCTCCAATGATGAATACACATCATTGAAACAAGCCATGTCTGATGCCATTCGGGAGGAGGACGAGGGCTGAGATGTCGATGAACCACATGAACGGAGAGCACATCGTGCTGTCCAAGAAGCTCAACCAAACGACAAAACTTGAGAACAGTTGTGGAAAACACAGATGGAGTTGCTTAACCAGCAACACCAACAACAGATGGAGAAACTCACGAAAGAGTTTCAAAACACTCTTAAGTCTATCCAGAGTTCGATGCCAGGTCAGTTACCCACTGGCCAAATCCACCATAGACGAGAGAACACATGGTGCCCTCACTGTCAAGGTGCTCACACTAGCAATGAGTGCCCTTCATACCAGCCAATCCCAGATACTTCCTTGATCAAATGTGACATCTACGGGGCATACATCTCTTTATTGCTATTATAATCTGAGGAACTAGTCTCACAACCAGTCATGAGGACATTATCAACCTCCTCGACAACCGTTTGTTTCACAGAACCAACACACGCACTACCAACCACGAAACAACCAAGTCCATATACAAGAGTTGCCCAGACAACCTAGACATGAACCTCAACCACAGTTGGCACTCTTAGGACCACCTCCAAGAGGACAACAAGATCTAGGAGCACAAAAACATAGAAGTCCTTTCTTTTTCCTCATGTATATTTCTTGTAAGCACTTTCGATGTATAGGTGATCAGGTGCTGGATTTGATAAGGGATCTAACCGATGCAATAAAGAATCTCAGATCGAGATCAAAACAAAAGACGGATGGATGAAAAGTGGTGTAATTGCGAATCCAAAAGGCAATCAAGGAAAATGAAAATACAAATAATATAGATGGGTTCTGATTGTGAAAAGATCAAGAAAAATTCTAGAATCTCTCTGATGGCGAGTTATACAGGATGAGTAATAGCAGACGCGAGTAATAGGATTATAACTTGTCGGGCTGTCCACTTGCCAAAAATGATGATCAAAACAATCTATGAAGTTGGCGAGTAATGAGAAACTGATGGCGAGTAATCAATGACGAGTAATGGCTCTGATGGCAAGTAATAAAATTATAACTTGCCAATCTCTTAAATGCTAGATCTTTGTATTTTCAGGCCACTATTTTGATGGCGAGTAAAGATAATAAATAAAATTTGAAAAAGCTTTAACGTCGAGTAATAGCTTAATAACTCGTCGATCACCAAAATGATAACTCTGAGGCTGCTATTCACCCTACTCTAATGGCGAGTAATTTTGGCTCAAAAAAAAATCATAATTTATAACTCGTCGAGCTCACAGAATAGTGTCTAGAGCCTGCCTAGCACTCTGGAGAAGTGGCAAGAAAAAACAGTAAAGAAAAACCAAGAAAAAGTTTGTTGGCGAGTAAAAAACAGTGTGAAAGTGCAAGAAAAATTCAAGCAAAAGACAAACAAAAACCCATCTAACAGTAGCTTAGCACCGTCTCCCCGACAACGGTGCCAAAAAAATATTGGACCCTTTCTGTACCCCCCTTTTCGTAGCAAACAAGAGAGCAAGGTTAGGGTTTGGATCTCCGACAGGGTGAGTTGTCGTGTAGTACGGGCTTCGATCCAATGGGGAGGGGATTAAGCTATAGATCTAAATGGGAACTAAGCCTACCAAGGGTGTCAATCTTGGCATATGATCTGATGGTGAAATGGCTCAGTTTAGGAATAGGGTGCTTGACACTCTCCTTGACTCTTTTTAGGGTTTTGACATGTGAAGATCCTCTTCTCGGATCTTGGCTTTTCTTGGGCTGTTTAGGCTCTTTGAGCTCTAAACCTTCTCCTCTTGAGGCTTAGCTTCTCAAGGGAGGGGAACAATGGAAGTAAACTAACTAATTGATCATAGTGATCTCTCGTGAAAGTCTCTAACTCCTATTTTACTATTGTGTGTTTTTGTGGATTAGGAGGATGAAAGCTTGTGCTAATGATCGTCTTTATTGTGAGAGCATGATTAGGAAACACATACAAGCATTTATCATTCCACAACCAAACATACAATGGCAAAATAGAAGGACTTCACATAAAAGAAAAGGTAGGAGGAGGAGGCTTTGCTTCTCTCTCTCTCTCTCTCTCTCTCTCTCTCTCTCTCTCTCTCTCTCTCTCTCTCTCTCTCTCTCTCTCTCTCTCTCTCTCTCTCTCTCTCTCTCTCTCTCTCTCTCTCTCTCTCTCTCTCTCTCTCTCTCTCTCTCTCTCTCTCTCTCTCTCTCTCTCTCTTCTTGCAAATAAAAAGTGAATACAAAATGGTGTCACGTCCCTACTTATAGACAAAGCTAGGATTAGGGTTTTTGGTTCACCCAAAAACCATGTGCCATGATAACTTGACTATCATAAAAGTTTAAAAACCAAAAAGCATTTTAGAACTATTTGGGTCCTTTCACATTTTGACCCATCGGTATTTTAGATCTATCTCTACTTCTCTCACCTTTGGCTTATGAGTACAGTGGTATCTGACATTATATTACTGATAGATCTAATTCTTATGCTGACTCGGCCATGTTTTTATTCCCATTATCGTAAAATCTGTTGGGGAGACGCTCGGCTTTGTTTTCGCTCGTCGGTCGGGGTTTGCAATCTCGTTGACCTTCTGATATTGGCTTTCATGGTGAATCTGGATTCTGGAACTCCTTTTGGTTGTTCATCAACGTTCCTTGGTTTGACGACATGATAATATTGTTAGAAGAATATTTATCAGAATCATTCGTTAGAAGAATCTTCACCAGAATCTTCTAACATGCCCCCACTGCATTTGAAAAATTAAAGAAAGCTTTAGCTTCTCCACCGATACTACGAGCTCCAATTTGGACAGTTGAGTTTCATGTTCATACTGATGCATCCAAATATGCAATTGGATCAGTTTTGATGCAGCCAGGTGAATACAAGAAATATTATCCCATCAGATTTGCAAGTAGACAACTTACAGATCCGAAGAAGAATTATTCAACAATAGAACGAGAAGCATTAGCCATGGTTGTTTTCGTTAAGAAATTTCGACATTATCTAATGGCAACACATTTTTTATTTCATATTGATCATCAGTCGTTACTTTATTTAGTAAACAAGACATGTAATAGGGGGCATATTGCAAGATGGCTACTTTTATTGACCGAATTTGATTTTTGAGTTGTGGTTCAAAAAGGTGAATAACATTATCTAGCCGACCATGTATCCAGAATCGAATCAGCACTAGTTAATACTGAAGTGGATGATGAACTACCAGATGCTGCATTGTTCTATGTTGAAGCAATACCTGAGTGGGCAACCGATATTGTTGAATATCTGATGCTAGGCCAATCCAATGACTCCTTGACAAAAGTACAAAAGAGGCTTTAAGGCACAACCTTATAAATTGATTGCGGACCAATTGTATCGCTGAGGAATGGATGATAATTTGAGAAGATGTGTTTTGCCACATGAAGTACCTGAACTAGTCATGTTTTTACATGATGGAATGGGCGGAGGACATTTCTCAACAAATATCATTGTTTGCAAACTTTTGCAATCAGGATGTTGGTGGCCTACACTCCATAAAGATATAGAAAATTATATTCAGTCATGTGATGTTTGTCAACTAGCACGACATCCTACGAAGCAGAATTATGAACCTTTGCATTCGGTTTTATCGCAAGCACCATTTGAGAAATGGGGCTTGGACTATGTTGGTCCTATTCATCCTGCAACAAGAGGATCTCAAGCTAGATACATCATCGTAGCAACTGATTATACGACCAAGTGGGTTGAAGCAAAAGCAATTCGAGTTGCAGATGTGAAATCTACGACTAAGTTCCTTTATGAGCACATTATTGTTAGGTTTGGATGTCCTATCGAGATTGTAAGCGATTGCAGAACACACTTTGTGAATGAAACAAGAAAGTGTCTATTGGAAGACTTTTTCGTTATTCATCGATTTAGTACTCCGTATTATGCAAGGGGTAATGGCCAAGCTGAATCTTCCAATAAGATTCTTTGCAACATTATGACAAAAACAGTGGAAGCAAGTCATTCTGATTGGGAACATAAATTGCATGCGGCATTATGGGCATTCAGAAAAGCTTTTACAAAGGAATTACGAATCAAACACCATTCCAGCTTGTCTGTGGTCAAGATGCAGTGATGACGATTGAATTCTTGATAGCGTCCTTACGCATAGCGGCAACGAAATGGTTGGATGATGCAAAATCCTTACAACTGCGTCATGAGGCTTTACAAAAACTTTGTGAGACCAGATTGATGGCAGTTCATGCATTAGCAGTAGAGAAATCTCACCGTAAGACATGGCACGATTGTCGATTACACAAAAAAGATCTGAAGGAAGGAGATCTAGCATTAATGTATAAGATAAAACCGATCAAAAGCAAATTGAAATTTACAGGTGAAGGACCGTACAAGGTCAAGGAGATATTGAACTATGGAGCAGTTATTTTAGAACACTTGGATGGAAAATGATTTGATACTCTGGTGAATGGCAGCTGACTACGCAAGTTTTGGCAGCCAATTCAGCCAGTTCAACCAGCTTGATCCAACACCTTGTCGATTTTACTTTTGTTGTTTTACAATTTTTTGTTTTTCACTTCCTGATTTATTTTTCTTTTTTTGGGAAAAGACAATAAAAAAAATGAAGAAAAAAGAATGATGAGCAAAGTAAAAAAAAAAGTCATCAATTTAAAAAAAAAGTTGAAGTAATTTCAGGAATTACCTTTTTATAAAAAAAATGCCTTAGAAAATCACTTTTTGAGTCATTTTTTGCACATACGATTTTAGAAACCTTCGCCGAGTTGCCAGATCACACATACATCTCAGATTTATGTAGGCGAAGATTTTTTAGAAAATTTATTACCTATTTTGAAGTCAGTTTAGCAGTCATTTTGAGAACTTTTGTCGAGCACCTTATAGTCATTATTAACCTTCGTCAATCTGACAGATGGATTCAGAATGCCAAAATTAGATTGGACATAGGTCCAGATTCTGAAATTTTTTATTATCTATAGTACCTTGGCGAAGTATGTTCTTAGGTGAATGATGAGAACCTTCGCTAGATCTTCAGAACCTTCACCGGATCAGTTCAGATATTCAGAAACCTTCACTGAGATTTTTGGAAGCTAATTTTACGGTACTGAACATGTCTGCAAATTTTTGTCCAGAACTGAACAGCCAAACTAGTACTTTGTCTAATGGACCCTCCAAATTCACCTATAAAAGCGCTGAATTCGATTTCATTTCTCACTTGTGCTAGCGAAGCGCTTGCCAAATTTTCTAGCGACCAGAACTTTCCGAAACTTTCTTCCAACCTTCTGATACACTCATGCGCTCTTCTTCTCAGTACTTGTCTGTTTTTATCATGTCTTCTACCGATACTTCTCAGTCTCCTTAGTATGTCATTCATCATGATGTTCCGATCAAGACGGACATCATGATACTTCCTAGCACAAGCATGGTGGCTCAATGGATGAACCTTGTTGAGCCTTTGCTCACACAACAATGGGAATTCACGAGTGTGTCTTTCTAGAAAAATTAATATGGAATTTATTACGATGGCCTTTAGCACTTGGCCCGAGGAAAAATCTAAGTTTGACATCACCTATCAGGGGGCTACCCACAAGGTGCGTGTCATTGAAGCCGTCCTTAAAGCCATAGGCATCTCGTCAGGCACCCAGTCCTCACCAAACCATAAACATGCCAAGAACATCATTAAGCCTTTCATTGACATGTCCAATGAGTTGTATTGGACCAATGATGGCTATTTATTAGAGTCTATCCGAGAATCCAACATCCACGCGGCTGTGAACAACTTCTTGATGGTTGACAACCTCATGAAGGAGCGCATTTCCTCACAAATCCTACACCGCATAGTTGAGTCTAACTACAAGTTTGACAAGAAACCGTTGGAGCCTTTCAACTAGTTTTAAACGGTTTTTGGTGAACTAAAGCGAGCCATCAAGGGTAACACCAAGCAACAATTTGCTGCTGGTTCTCTTTTGTCCACCATCTTTGCTTTTTACTTGGTGAATAAGATCCATGGGTTTGTTCCAGAGGCAGTCATGTCTGTCTACGAAGATGTGGCACCTGCTGAACCTTCCAGACAAGCATCTAGTCGCCGACGCCAAGTCATAATTTCTGACTCGCCTTTCGCGTCACGTCCCTGTAGTAGGCAATCAACGCTAGTTGCGCTACCACCTCCCACTGTCACTTGCTCTACACTTCCTATTCCCCCATCTACTGATGCTTTCCTAGCCTCCATTGCCTCGTAGGGTCGTTGGATCCACAATTCCAATCATAGCTGCCCAAGCCGCCTCTCTCCCAGACACTCAAGCTACTTCACCAAACATGTAAGCTTTCATGGATATGCTTGATGATTCCGATCCTTTGGAGGCAAACGAAATTTTTGTGATGCCTCAGTGCCCTGAACCCTTTGAACCTCAATCCCTTGGAAAAGGATTCGAGCAAGTCCATAATAGCACTAATGTTTTTTATCCATCTTTTTAGGTTGATCACCAAGATCAAGCAGATCAGGCACCAAACACGATTCCGGTCGTCCATGTAGTTAAATCACCAAAGCAGTTTGACACCACGGTGCCTGATAGTTATGAAGAAGACCTCTTCGAGGAAGAAGAGTCACCGACAAAATCTCAACGCCAAACAAGCACAGTACCTGTAGTTCCTGCTGTTGCTGCTACAACCACAACGCAAGTGGATTCTGGTGACACACTAGGTTTAGCTAATAACCTCTTACGCCAGACCATGTTGGTTGAAAAGAGGGACATGGACAAGAGAATCTCCGAGGTGGGATCTGAGAACACCTTGATCAGCCAGAAGCTAAGACTGACAATATTAGCAAGCCTAGATTTCCACTCCTATTTCGTCGCTTAGCATTCTCCCCATTGGATTGAAGCCCGTTACTACACGACAAATCACTCGGTTGGAGATTCAAACCCCATCTTTGCCCTCTAGATCCGACCGGTTAGGGAGGCACGGAAAGGGTCCAATGTATTTACTAGTTGTAGTCATTTCACCAGGCTTTGGAAACATTACTTTAATAACAATGTATTTATTCCAAGGAAGGTGAGGATTGGAGTATGCACTATATGTGCATCGCTCAAAGTTCAAAGGCAAAATGCGAAGTCGAGTATAGATAAAAGTACTGATGTGTATCGAGAACAACAAGCTGAAGAAAGAAAAAAGTTAACAAAGCATAGAAAAAAAAAGCTTAAGTATCATGAGAAGTATGTTGGAATCGTTATTGATTAAAAAAAGACTTACTTTTCACACTTTTTAAGAGTTCTAAAAGATATCAAAGACAATACATTTGTTCAAATGCATCTCATTGGGTCTTATCTACCATCGAGCACTTTAGGCCTGTGTATTCTTGACCTATCCAAATGTTCATAATGATCTTAACTTGACAATTACAATTTTGCATTATATAATTTCAAACTGGGAAGGTGTTTTGCCCCAAGTACTATATTTGCAGCTTGATAATATGGCTAGAGAAAATAAAAATCAAGCGTTGCTTGCTTATCTTAGTATGTTGGTGGAGAAGGAAATCTTTAAAAAAATCAAAGTTGGATTTCTTCTTGTGGGTCACATGCATGACCATATTGATCATATGTTTAGCGTGTTCTCGAAAAGACGTTCTCGTGAAGATGCGTTTACTTTACCAAGAATGCTAGTGGCCAACAATACATAAGGATACGGATGACTACTTGAGAAAGCGCGATGTGTGCCAGAGAGCTAGGAGGCCAACAAGGTTGAACTATGATCTTTTAGACCCAGTTCTAGCTCAAGCACCATTTGAGAAGTGGGGATTGGATTACATTGGTCCAATCCATCCTGCCACAAGAAATTCACAAGCCTGATGTATCATCATGACTATGGATTATCTCATCAAGTGGGTCAAAGCCAAGGCAGTGCGAATAGCTGATGCTCGAGCAATGGTCAAGTTCCTGTATGAAAATATCATTGTGTGCTTTGGATGCCCGGTGAAATGTATTTCTTGGTTAAATGAATTTCTCATTGTTAAAAGAGATGGCAAGACATTGTTTTTTTGGTGTCCACCTCTTCTTGCTAGCTTCCAGAGACTGGGTTGTTGTTTCTTTTATTTATTCCAGAACGTATTATTGTTGGAGCTTTTGGAGGTGCATTATGTAGTCGAGCAATGTCGCAAGCAGAATTTAGAAGTTGATTGGAGGAAATGTCTGCAAGAAAAAAGGATTCTCATTGAAAAAGCCACGCTATATGCCAAAAATGTCGATTCAAGTTGGTGGGAAGAATTCTTTGAAGACCAAGAGTCCATACTTATGGATCTAACAGCTAATCGTACAACTTTAGAGATGCCATTTTCTTGGCCCTCAAAGAGTAATGCAATGCCTAATGAGA
The DNA here is from genome assembly GCA_029204225.1 of Diphasiastrum complanatum. NCBI lineage: Eukaryota > Viridiplantae > Streptophyta > Lycopodiopsida > Lycopodiales > Lycopodiaceae > Diphasiastrum > Diphasiastrum complanatum. The sequence goes on along the minus strand of MU832859.1, from coordinate 16,188 downwards.
TTTCTACTATTCCTGAGGATATTCAGCAAATGATCTTTGTTCCTTCCAAAGATATGTATTTGGGAACTCACAAATCTCGTCAAAGACAAAAAGAACTTACTAGCTTTTGGAAGGGAAATGTGCAAGAAAAATGTCAAAGAAATCAAGGTGGGTACAATGGCTTCCACATTTGCAGATGATGATCCTCTTGGCCATCCCTTTTGGTTATGCAAGGTTGTCAATTTGTCAAAGTTTGAGAATGGAGAGATTGTATCTATTAAAGTACATTGGTATCGAACAAAGCATCATGATGCATATACATGAAAGTATGTTCTTGACATGATTGGAAACTCAAATGGTAAAAGAAAACGTCGCGCAACAAAAAATCGGCCCCACATAAGACTCCTTGTGCTTGAGAAAGTTGACATTATTGTTTATGATTTTGAATTAACAAATTCAGGTCGACTTCAAAAACCAACAAAGGAAATCATTCGTCAAAGGTTGCCAAGAAAAGAATGTGTTGTTGACGTTGGCCCTTCGTCAAGAAGAACAAGGGCTTGTGTGGAAGCTAACCTTGGATTGCATAGGGATGAAGATAATGTTTTGATTGATAGTAATGAGGAGGATGGATCTTCCACTTCTTCACCTTCTAATGATGAAATTGATAATGGGTCTAGCTCGAAAAGAAACGAATGAAAATAATTCGTGTGTCTAGAAAGAAAACGTGCATGGCAGAATAAACTATCTTCATCTTTCCAATGCATGACTACGCCTATCAATTTCAAACAAGACAATAGTGATAGAAATCATGTTTGAACTTATAGTAACTAACTTTGAAATCGTCAGTACTACAGTGATTATGTAGCCAAACAATTAAGCATTGAAGATTATCAGACAAATAATTAGTTGCAAAGAAATACAAAAATGCATACAGTCTGAGATGAAACTGAACGCAATAAAGAATAGAATTGATTCAAAACGAAACAGAAGTAAATGAGTACAATAAGTTGCGGATTGAAGCCGTGTACTCTATGCTATCTCTGAGCGGCTAAAAATGAAAGTCTAAATTAATGTGCAATGCTGATGAGCAGTAGCGCAATAGCAATCTCTAAAACAACTCTAAGAAATGAGCTAGAATGCTCATGAATGTTCAAGCTCACAGGCGAGAGAGAGAGAGAGAGAGAGAGAGAGAGAGAGAGAGAGAGAGAGAGAGAGAGAGAGAGAGAGAGAGAGAGAGAGAGAGAGAGAGAGAGAGAGCTAACTATTCAAATGCTTCTGATAATTCTGATTTTCAATGAATTAATCTGTATGAATGGGAACAACTATTTATACTAAGAAATTAGGTCGTCAATTGCGATCGCCAGTTGGCTGGCGATCTGTTGGCATCCATTCGGTCCTTGTCATTGATTGCTGATAAGCGGTGAAATTGGCCATAAACATTCTGTCTGCATAAATGAACCAAAATTGTAGCTCTACAGAAATGAACTAAAACAGCCACAGGCGACACTGTCGGGGTTTTCGCAAAAAAAATGAAAAAAATGAAGATGCCTTTAAATATCATTTAGGGTTGCCCCACATTTTGCCAGAGTCATTTCTTTAAGATTTGAGGCTCTTTGGAAAAAGCGAAAAATGAGACTTTTCATATTTGCACGAGATTCCTGACAGGTGAAAAATACGGAAAAGGCGACACTTCATTTTTTTCATGAGATTTCTGTCAGGCGAAAAATGCGACAAAGTCGTAAACTCTGTGTAATTCTATAGACTATGTAAAAACACTTGTAATTCTGCAAACTGTGTAAACACACGGAAAAATCTACAGAACTGGATAAACAATAGATGAAGATTAAAACCGATTAGACGATTGGTAAGAAAAAGAATAATCCAACACTCCCCCTTAATCTAAATCCTTGAATGCCTTGACCTTCAAACTTAGTTCTACACAGAATCTTCTGTGTGACTCCAAACTTAATGCTTTAGTAAAAAATCTACTGTCATATCTTACGTTCTACAATACTGCAATCTGACCTCTTCATTAAGAACTTTGCTTCTGACGAAATGATACTTCACTTCAATGTGCTTACTCTTGGAATGAGATCTAGGGTTGGTTGATAAAATGATGGCACTTTGATTCTCACAAAATAATGTTGTTGGAGCATATTGATTGGAAGATAGAGCTATCGAAGATTGCTTGCAACTGTTCCAGGAAATTGGACCATTGTTGAGGAAGAATGTAAATCTGGAAGTAGATTTACGAGTGTCTACATCTCCTGCCCAACTCACATCTGTGTAACCACTGAAGAAATTGAGTTTGTCGTTGTCGATTGTTCCATAACAAATGCAAAAGTCCATAGTAGCTCGAAGATATCTCATGACTCTGATAAGAGCCTTGCAATGTGTTATACCAGGATTATTCATAAACTGAATGAGAGAGCTGACTGCAAATGCTATGTTTGGCCTGGTACAGATCATGGCGTACATAAGAGATCCTATAACTGAATGGTAAAGATACTCACGCATCTGCTGCTTCTCATGAATTGTTTGAGGACACAGGTCCTTTGACAATTTGAGTCCTAGTTCCATTGGTGAGAGAGCTAACTTGCAATTGATCAGATTATATCTGACTAAAATGTTGTAGATGTACTTCTGTTGTGTAATGTAGATCACCTTTTATTTTCTGTCTTTGTGGATTTGTATACCAAGGCAGAAATTAGCTTTGTCCAGATCGGTCATGTCGAATTCGGAAGATAGCATTGTCTTCTCCTCTTTTATCAGATCAGGTATTGTTGTTAAAAAGCAATGTATCATCCATGTATAATGTGATAATGATAAAAGACTGTTGCACTGCTTTGAAGTAAACGTTTGAATCTGAAGAGCTAGGTGTATAGCCTTGATCAATGAGGAAAGTATTGATCCTTTGAAACCATGCTCGAGCATATTGCTTCAAGCCATAAAGTGCCTTATGGAGTTTACAAACATGGTTGTGCTTACCCTCGATAATATAACCTTCAGGTTGCACCATGTAAATGTCTTCTTCGATAACTCCATTGAGATAGGTTGTCTGTACATCCATTTGATGTATTTCCAAATCTGCTACAGCGGCAAATGATAACAAAAGTCGAATAGAAGAATGCTTGACTATTGGACTGAAGGTCTCAGTGTAATCGACGTTGTATACCTAAGAAAAACCTCTGGCTACTAGTCGTGCCTTTCTTTTGTTGATGCTTCCATTTGCGTTGTACTTGACTTTGAAAATCCATTTGCAATCAACTACATTTTTGCTAGCAGATAATTCGACAATTGTCCACGTCTAGTTCTTGATAAGAGATGAATACTCTTCATCCATAGCTTCTTTCTAGAGATCTGAGTCAGGCTAGCTAAGTGCCTCTTGGACAGACGTCAGTTCCTGAACAAGATATGTTGTAGACTCGTCCATATACCGGTTAGGTGGTCTACTAGTCCTTGAAGATCTTTTGGGTAATATAGAAAGTTGATCGTTTCTATCATACTGTAGTTGTTGAACTGCAACATCATCATCTTCTGATCCACCGTTCATTTGTTGTTCATCGAAAGTAGAAAAGCTTGGACCTTCAATGAGAATAGTCGCCTGCAGAACTGGAAAGTTCAAAGCGTCAGGAGAATCTGATAGCTCGACTACATGGGAACTGCCCTTTCCTTTGAGGTCTTGAAACTGATCTTCGATGAAGATGACATCTCGGCTAGTGAATATCTTCGACTCGATGGGATTGAATAACTTGTAGGCTTGATCTGAAGTAGTGTAGTTGATGAAAACACACTTGACACTCTGGAAGTCGAGCTTCTTCCTGAGATCACGAGGTATCTGTGCAAAAGCAATACATCCAAAAACTCGTAAGTTTGATAAAGAAGGTTTGGTACCTGTCCAAACTTTGAATGGTGTTTTGTCTGAGAGGCCTTTAATAAAACATCTATTCTAAATATAGGTTGTTGTTGAAACAGCTTCAGCCCAGAAAGACTTGAAAAGTGTCGAAGGAGATAAACTTTTTGAAGTTGTAGCTAGAGCATGCTAGATTGATTTCTACTCAAAAATCAGCATTTTTGCATATGTAGATTGGGTCTTTTGTAGGTCAAAACTCAATATAGGGTTATATACTTGATCAATTCTGATTTCAAACTTGGCTCACTGGATTTAGATAATTTTCGGTGCATTAGGAAGGTCTCATTGGAGTCTACAAGAAGATATATTAAGGTTTTAGAAATTGCATATAGAATTTGAAAAATTCAATCTTTTGTGACTTTGTCAAAACCCTAATTTTGATTGGATCTCTGGTTTGTGAGGTTACTGAACTTCATTTGAGTGTGTTTCAATCTTAGGAAGTGGCAAGAATCATTAGATTGAGGATAAATCATAGGTTGATCAAGATTTCACTATTCTATGTGTTGGTTTTCTAGTTAGAAGTGCTAGAAGAGATTTGAGAGGTTCCATATCTTTGTGATTTCTTCTTGAGTTCATTTGTTGACATTCAAGAGAGTGCCATTTGCATTGGAACAGGTTGAAAGAAGAAGATCAGGTCATTGCAACATGGCTACAAGTGGTGGACTCATGTTGGAAGGCAGTGATAGGCTTACCTCAATCAACTATTCTACTTGGAAGGTGAGGATGGAGTCCTTATTGGAGATGAATGAGTTTATGGAGATTGTTGCAGGTGTGGAGGAGAGACCTCAAGCACCTCAAGATCAAGTGAGTATGACAAGAGAGCAAAGAAATCTCTACACATGATTAAGATGAATGTTACCAATGAACTTCTCAAGGAAGTTTGTAAATGCACATCATCTTTGGAGGCTTGGGAAGCTTTGAAGAAGCTAATCCAAGTCTACATCAAGAGTTCTTACTCTTAGGAGGCAAATCTTTTAAAGTTTGCAAAAGAAGGAAGAGAGTACTCATGCTTTTGTTTTGAGGGTTAAAGCATTCAATGATGAGTTAGCATGTATTGATGAAAGCATTAAGGAGGTAGAACTTGTTCAAGTTATACTTAATGGCTTGTTGGATGATCATGCTAATATTGTTCAAAGTTTTGCTATTCAAAAGAATTTGCCAAGTATTGTGGATTTGCAAGAGATCTTGGTGAATGAGGAGTATAAGCTTCAATCAAGAGGAGGTGGATCTACATCGACATCTCTTTATGAAGAGGAGGCTATGTTCATCAAAGGCAAGTTCAAGGGCAAAGGCAAAGGCAAGTGGTCTAAAGGGCAAGATCAAGGTGAGACTTCTTCTTTTGGCAAAAATAAAGATAAGTCTAAGCTAAAATGCTTTTATTGTGGAATCAAAGGGCATTTTGTAAATGAATGTTTGAAGAAGCAAAGAGATGAAGGTAGCAAGCAAATCAAGCTTACTACTAATGATGAGGATCTAGGTGGTGGTGATTCTCTTTTGATGTGTTCTTCAAGTCCAATATCACGTGAAGGTGACAAAGATTCATGGTGGATTGATAGTGGAGCTAGTTCACACATGACTAGTCAGAAGGAGTTTTTTACTTCTTTGGTCACTTATGATGGAGCCAAGAAAGCAATTCACATGGCCAATGTTGGTGAGTGTGTGATTGAAGGTATTGGTTCAATTCCTATTTGTCATTCTAATAATAGGAAAGCAAGACTTGATGGTGTTCTTTACATTCTTTCACTTTCAAAGAATTTGCTAAGTGTTGGTCAAATGATAGAGAAAGGATACATGGTAAAGTTTGGTAGTGATGCTTGTTTCATTACAAAGGAAGAAATCTTGGTTTCTAGGGGCAATAAACAAGGTAGACTTTTCAAGCTTGATGCTTTTGTTATGGCTAACAAAAAGGATGGAATGGAAATGGAGATTGGTCTCAACTTTCCAAAGTTACCTTTTAGCATCAATAAGATTGGTGGATCTTATGCAAAGTCTAAAAAGCTTCCTTATACTAGATCTAGGTCGAGATCTGATATGTTTCTTGGAGATGTTCATCTTTGTGCTAACTTGGCTAGTCTTGAGGATAATGATGGTGTTTCAATGGCTTTTCATGGCAAGTGCAAGCATGCAAAAGGTAAGGAAAGAGCTAACTTCATCAATGGAGGTGAAGGTTCTTCCTTGGAAAAGCTTGTTGCTAATGATTTCTTTGATCATATGGAAAAAGATGTTGCTAGGTGCATTCATGAAGGAGATGGTTCTTCTACATTCTTTTGTTAATAATTCAAAAAAGTCATTTTTCCAGCAAGTGGTCCCATGTCTTCATAAAGAGAGTAGATCAAATGGTTCTATCAAGAGACTTGGTGAGGGAGATACTCACAAGTCAAGGAGAAGAGAAGTATGTGAAGAGTTCAAAGTGTACTTTGAAAGATGTAATTGAGAATGATAGTGAGGAAGAATCATTATCATATGAGTCATTACCTAAAACATTGAGTAGAAGTTCTTGTTTGAAAAAAGAGAGTACTTCAATCATTCTTATGTTGAAGGTACTAATCATTTTTTTCATGGCTTCCAGTTTTTGAGGTTTCTATTTCTTATGATGCAATCATTAAGAGGGAATCTTATGAAGGAAAGAGCAATGGAAGATTGGTTCTTGGGAAGATCTAAGTCGTGGATCTCACATCTCTTCATCAACTCAAAGGATTCTATGATTCTGAATTGATCACTCATGATCAAGATGGCAAAAGGTTGATTGGAGAAGACTACATGGAGCAAATCGAGAGGCAATTTCTTCAAGGCAAGGGAAAACTCATTGGTGAGCTTATTGAGGTTTGTTATGAACTCAAGAGGGCTGGATTTATTAGGTTTGATACTCATCTTCACTGACTCTACTTCATGTTGGATGGAAAGTTTAATATCTATCTTTTGATTTATGATGGTGACATTGGTGATATTGTTTTCACTAACCTTTATGGAAGTTCGAGATCAAGCATTGATGAGATCTTGTTGGATCTAGATCATATGTTTGAGAGGGAGTATTTCCAGAGGTTCGGGCCTAAAGTTATTCATATCTTTGATGATCAAGAGAAAGGTAAGCAAGGGAAGCGACTCACTTTGCTTTACTCACATATTTTGGAGAATCTTCTTGTGTAGATGATGCTATGCAAGTGGATATTGGTTCTCATGGTTTTCGTACTGGAAAAGCAAGTAATGGATCTGGAAAACAAAGTTTGTTTTGATGGTCAAGAGAAAGATCAAGAGGATGGTCTCAAAGGGCTTCAACAACACAAAAGGAAAGGTGGCAATTTGGAGCCAGTCAAGAGCATCAAAGGAAGGTCAATTGGCAAAGATGTTATGGATCTATTTTTGCAACTTATTGAAGACTCAAGTAAGGTCAAAGGAGCAGCAAGGAAGTTTTGTTCAGGTTTACTTTACTTGTTCTATCTCATGTTTGAGCTATTTCATGTGGATGTGTGCAAATTGTCAACATATGGACAAACTAGCTACATTGTCTTGCAATATCTTATTGTTGGAGTTGTACCTGAGTTCTTGGCTGGTTTTGCTGATGAAAATGAAGCTATTGGAGGTTCATTATATCACTCATTCATGATCAAGTTCTCAAGTGTTGAGTTACTTTATGCCAATGTTTGGAGATTGTCAATTTTTGGTGAATTCATGGTCATTTTCTTGTGTCAAGTAGATCTTGAAGCTTGGAAGTTGGATTTGGAAGTTGAGGTGGCTTGAGTCATGCTTGAATGCACATTTTAACCTAATGGAAATAGATCATTGACCTCAAGCATGCTTTCGGAAGTAATTTGCTCATCCTAGAGAAAAGATAGGTTGATTTGAATGCTTATCAATATTTGGAGGATTTTTGCTCTAATCCTTCACATTTAGATAAAATGGTAATTCAAGTTTCATGAATGCTACATTCATGAGGAGGAAACATAGTTTTCCACCATGGCTTGGGCCGAATGTTTAGAGTGAGCCTACTAGCTCTTTTTTGGCTAGTCATAATCAAAGAGGTACACAATACATCTTGGTTTCCAAGGGAAGCTCTAAAGTTGAACCTAGAGCAAATAAATTTTGGATGCCAAGCTAACCAAGTGAGCCAACCCCACGAGTTTGATGGAGGTACATGATGACGCTAGTGCTGATTAACTAAATGGGAGAACTAGACAATATTTGATTTGAATTTCGTAGTGCTTTTGGATTTTGCCACATGTCTCATCTCAAGCTCTGAAAGTATTCCAAGTGGCACCTTTGGATGGTGGCTAGCATCCAACTGGGCTACCTAAAACATAGGTTGCTATGGAAGCGCTTCCAAGTGATGCTTCCTTCTATTTTGCACTAAAAAGGAGGCGGCAACCATGGCGTTGGCAGCGGCTATGCCACCTGATTGCACGCACGATCCATGCATCCCATGCTCTCCCAAAAAGGCACAGCCAAGATTTGTTTCTTCGAGAGAGTGAAAAAAAAAGATCTGTTTCTTCGTCACACAGCCTGTCACGTCGTGGGATGCGCCTTGCCCACTTAACAACAACAAAAAAAGTCTATTTCTTTTGGCTGTTACAGCCTGGTTTTTCTTCCTGGACTCAGCTCATTCCATCTGCTCTCTAGGGTTCTGTGCCACAAGCCTTGATTTTAGGAGGTGGGTTGCTGAAATTTTCCTTTATTGTGAGGTGGGTTGTCCATATTTCCCTTTTTGATGAGGTGAGATGATTAGAATGCCTTTTTTTATGAGGTGGGTTGTGCTCAGATTGGAGGAGTAGTCATTGGTGAAGGTGTGTCTGCAGTCAAATTGGAAAGTTTTATGCAAGAAAAAAAGTGGGAACTGTGGCAACTGCACAGATCTGTTTGCCAGGCCACGCTGTAGCAAGTTGGGGGATGCAGTACACTCTAAATCTGGTGATTTCTGCAGAATGACCATGTCTAGGTAGCCCTAAAGTATGCTGTGAAGACAGTGTTGGGCAGGGGCATTAGTTTTGGTTAGGATTAGAATTGATGGGAGGTCTTGTTGATTGTAGTCATTGACACATTCATCTTGCAATGTGACCAGGTTGCTAATGCAGTAGGGGATCTAGATCTTGAGGCTTAAATAAGTTGTGAAATTCATTAGCAATAAGTTCAGTTTGTGCAGATCTTGCTTCTTTGCTCAGGAACATTTCCAGGTGAACTTTCTACTCTCCTTTGGGTTATGCACAGCATTGATCTATCGTCAACTCTTCTATATTCGCTCTGATCTGGTGTGCTACCAGTCTTGGATCCTAAGTTTTTGTTGTGCTTCACCATCTAGATATGTATTTTCCGTCTTGTTGATTATATCGTTAAAACAGGTGCAATGAGGAAGCAAATCTGTGAATAAACTGTATTGAAGTAAGCCCTTTACTGTTTAGATCTGAGCACTCAAATGCTGTCATCGTTGATTGTTTAATTTAGAAATGATGACATTGTTGTTAGATCTATGAGAAGTATTCAAAATCTGTATTATAGATCTGTAATTGTGCTTATTTCTTACTGAATTTGATTTTTCAGGCATTTCATCTGATGAACTTGTTGCTATATCTGTCAGATGAAATAATGTAATTTTAGTCAAACTCATTGTATCATTCTTGTTGAAACAGGACAACATGGGGGAGGTTACATTGAAAAAGGCCCTGGTTACTGGCATAACAGGGCAGGATGGATCGTATCTGACAGAATTTTTGCTTGGCAAAGGTTATGAGGTACATGGGATCATCCGCAGATCATCAAATTTCAACACTCAGAGGTTGGAGCACATTTACATTGACCCTCATAACTCTGGTGCCCGGATGAAGCTCCACTATGGGGATCTCACTGATGCTTCTGTATTAAGGAAGTGGATTGACTCCATTTGTCCAGATGAAGTCTACAATCTAGGTGCTCAGTCACATGTAGGAGTCTCGTTTGAGAACCCAGATTATACTGCAGATGTGGTTGCAACGGGAGCTTTGAGACTTCTTGAAGCAGTGCGCACACACATAATGACTACTGGAAGGCATATCAAGTATTACCAGGCTGGATCATCAGAGATGTATGGAGCCACCCCTCCTCCACAAGATGAGAACACAGTCTTTCATCCACGCAGTCCGTACGCTGTATCGAAGGTTGCAGCTCATTGGTACACTGTAAATTACAGAGAAGCATATGGTCTTTTTGCTTGCAATGGCATTCTTTTCAACCATGAATCGCCGCGAAGAGGCGAGAATTTTGTGACTCGAAAGATAACACGCGCCGTGGGCAGGATCAAGATAGGGCTTCAAAAGAAGCTGTTTCTGGGAAACCTCAAAGCATCAAGGGATTGGGGATTTGCTGGAGATTATGTGGAGGCAATGTGGCTCATGTTGCAGCAAGAAAACCCAGATGATTATGTTGTTGCCACTGAGGATTCACACACAGTGGAGGAATTTCTTGAGGAAGCTTTTGGGTATGTCAATCTCAACTGGAAAGATCATGTGGAGATTGATCCTAGATACTTTCGCCCTGCGGAGGTGGATAACCTGAGGGGTTCAGCTGCCAAGGCCAAGGAAGCTTTGGGATGGACTCCTAAAGTTTCCTTTAAACAGCTGGTAGCCATGATGGTTGAATCTGACTTGGAAAGAGCAAAACGTGAGAAGGTGCTAGCAGACAATGGTTATATCGATTCACATCAGCAGCCTTGAAGATTATAGACCATGATTTAATTTCAGAATATGTTCTTTGATACTCCCAGAATTTGAACATGATTGGCCTCATCAGTAACTGAGTCTATGGACCCAAGCCCTTAGTCTACTCTAGAAGCAGTGATAGATTTCATCTGAAATGGATTTGCTGTTTTCCAAAGATGAGAGATGCTAAAATTCTCTGGTTAGCATAGGTTCCTTGATCCAAAATAAGTTTGTCAACATGCCACTAAATTTGTTAAGTGCTAGATATATTGAATTGCTAACAGATCATTGCACCTGGTAAAGCTCTTAGGTGAGTAAAGTATTGACCTTTTTTTTTATATATGGTTAACAGTGTCCTTGTTGTTCCAGATTTTGCACTGTGCTTTTCCTTGTGTAGATCCAATTTCTTATTCCAAGGTCAAATCCAACATTACTGAAATTGCATCAAGATTGAAGGAGAAATTACGTAATATGCTTTTGTGCTACTATTGTTTTGAAATGTCTTGATAAGGTTTTTGAGTGCTGAGTTTGGCAATGTATGTGATCTCTTTTGATGCTGTGATTTCTCACTAGATTGAATCTTAATATGCAAAATCAATTCCATGTCAATCCAACTGAGGGTTGGTGATTGCTGCTTCTGAATTTGTTCCTCAGATAGACCATGAAAGTGCACTATAATTTGACACTACCAAGGAAAATTTCAATGTCATACATGCCCAAAGTGCTACTGCTTGCCTGATTGTGCAAATGAATAAAGCTTGTAAGAACACTCAAAGAAACTCTTTGAACATTGATAATATGAAAACCCTTACAGAAGAAGTCTGTGTGGGATAAACTTCCGATTTGCCTATGCTAGTTCTATCCATAGTATTTTGAAACAATTTGCATGTATCACAATGATGGGTAATTGCCCAGCTGAAACAAGCTTCTTATAAATCTCTCTTCGGCACAAAAAGGTTGCTTAATCTGTCTATCCATGCAAATTCTTTGACAATTTACCAACTTTGAGAGAGAGCTATGTTCCAAGAATGGCAGACTCAGGCTTTCAACAATTTTTTTCTCTGTTTTTTGTTACTTCAGGATCTCTTTTGAGGGCTGCTGTGACAAACAGACAAACCTAAAATTTCTTCTTAAAACTATGATTGAGTTAGCTATAATGAATTCTCAACAGACCATGGAACATAAGCTTGGAACATTTGGAGAACACGATAGGGTTTCAAGGGACAAAACCTTAGTTTAGATGTGGGGTAAGGTGAAAGGGCCTCAAGAAATTTCTCTTCCCTCACAAGGTTTGAAGGTTTTATTGAGGCCTTTTTTTGTTTTGAACGATTTTTTATTTTTTCACAGCAAACATTTTGATAAAAAGGTTCTTAGAAAATTTCTCTCCATATTGCAATGTCACATTTACAAAGGAAAACCAAAAAATGTGACATTATGTGGGGAGGAAATGACTTGGACATCATAAGGCCCAAGGCCTCCAAGCATTCCTTGGCATAATGCTCGAGTATAAGTTTTCTTTTTATAGTTATCTTTTTTTGGAAAGTTTTTAAAGAGTTGGACCTTTTCACAAATTTTTTGCTTGGACAACCAATTTTGTTTACACATGACATGTGGATGTTCCCCTCAAAAGTCTATGTGATATGTGATAGCCCAATGTTGATTCTCTTGACCCCAGTGGTCGATTAATGAAAAACTCATCACCAGCTTCATTGACAATGATGATTTCCATGCAAAAGTATTGAAATCTTATTATGAAAGTGCAACAATTTACCAATCCTAGCCCATTGGTTTGGGTTGTGGGTGGAACTTTTGTAGCCAGAGCTATGATCTATTTGGTTAAGTTGTGCCCTCATTTAGAAAAACGAATCTTGTTTCAATATGGAGACAAAAGAGAGAGCTCTATGGAGCATGACCGAGGTGTTGGACCTCCTTGGATGAGGACAACTTGATTGGATAGAGTGTTTTGACAACAACAAAAAACCATAATGACATCACTCCTAAATCACACATCTACTGGGAGAGAGTCTATCTAAAATGTCAACAAACATCAAAATAATGCAAGTATTTGCTAAGTACGGGATCACCAATGCTAAATTTAGACATTGTAGGATGTGCATTGACTAATTAATTGTTAAACTATTTCTCAATGGGCCCAAGTTTCAATAAAAAATGAAAATTTAATTTCAAAACTTAACCATTATCATACATAAAGCTAATCAACATATGTCAAAGTTCTTTAGTAAAAACTCAAGGAAATGAGATCTAAACCACCATATTGATAACCAACAAATATGACAAGAAAACAAGAAGTCATTGATACATACTCAAGAAAAAAGAATCATTCTTTTTGGATGCAATTGCAATACTTGATAACCAAGCACAATAAGCAATGACATATATAAAACCAATTTTTAAATTTTTGCTCATACTTTCAAGTGTAATGTGCAACAACAACTAAATTGAGTCCAAAAAAGAAGGACAACAAGTTAGAGATTGACACTTAGCACTAAAACTTATGCCCAAATTTTCATGTGGACATCCAATGACTTGTTGCCACACATCACAGGGACCTTTTGTGGAAAGGTCCATGTGCTATTTGGTAGCAAGACATAGATATACATGAAAATTTGGCTACCACATAGCACATGGACCTTCCCAAAGAAGGTCCATGTGCTATGTGGCAACAAGTCATCTGAGTGTGACAGTAACTTAATTCAACAACCTCATTCATAAATTTTTATCTAAGAAAATGAAACTGAACTTCAACGTGTTTGGTTCTAGAGTGAATTTGTGAGTTCAGAAATAGAGAAATGCAGCTCTGATTGTCGCAATAGCGTAGTTGGTCCAATTTTCCTGAAGAATTCTTCTGAGCCAGATGATCTCCTTTACTATAGAGGTAGCTGCGATATATTCAGACTCTGTGGAAGACAAAAAAAAAAAGCATTTCTGCTTTAAACTATTCCATGAAACGGGTCCTCCTGCTAAAAAGCATAGATAGTCAGAAGTGGATTTTCATGTGTCCACATCTCCAGCCCAATCAGAGTCATAATAAACACTAAGAGTTAGAGCGTTCTCTATATTTTTATTGTAGCACAGTGCATAGTGCTTCGTGGCTTGAATGTATCTCAACGCTCTCAGTTTTCCAATGAGGTAGGCCGACATTTGACATATATTGTGACAGTGTGCTAACTGTATAGGCAAGATCGCAGACCATGGCATACATGATCGGTCCGCCAACTATGGACTGATAGGGTATTTGCACATCTCCTTCTTCTCTGCTTCAGTTGTCGGACACATGTCCTTCGACAGTTTGAATCTTGGATCCATAGGCGAGTCAGTTGACTTGCAGTTTTCCATGCCATACTTGTAGAGTACACTGGTTAGATACATTTCTTGGATTATCGTGATCCTTCTATTTGCTTTGTCTCTAGTTATCTCGATCTCGAGAAGGTAATGCACTAGAATTGAATCGGTCATTTCGAATTTCTTCGACAATAGAGACTTTGTCTCTTGTAGTAACTGATTCGAATTGCTAATGATTGATGTGAGCTACCCTCATATTCAATCTCCTCTTCTTCTAATTCTATCTCATCCAAATGTGGGGGCCTCAAATTACCCCCAATTTGGTCTTGTACGATCATAGGAATCTCATCATTTCCATTTGTACCTTCTCCCATCATTTCGACATCATTTGGAGTTTGGATGAGTGGTTCAGGTTCTTCCAAAACGTCACCAAAATTGGGTGGTGGTTCGTCATGTGTATCCAATTCAACAATATATTTTCCTTCAAACACACATCGTTTTCTTGCATTAAGTTGGATCACATACCACCATCTTGGGTCTATTCGATCTGGATGGAATATAATCTGCCAAAGAATCTTAAAAAAATTAAGTTAGTCTTATAAGATTGATACATAAATAATTGGATTGCGAATATTAATGACATTGGAATTTTAGAGTCTCACTTGTTCGCAATGTCATGGCAATACTAAAGTGTCATGAGAGTCCATCGATATACATTTTGTTGAGTCGATTTGAAAAAACTTTGAGTTATCATTTCTAATCGTGGCGTTGCTTCCACGATAGATGACCTTAAACCATTCTACGTCAAAAATAAAGTATTTGTCGTTAGTCTCGTAATCAACTTCATAAATATGTTGCAATGTGCCGACATAGTCTAGGTCGTTTGAAATGACATTAGGGTCCCTCGCACTAAAACGACTCTCTTGTTGAAAGTTGGTCATTATACCACAATCATATGTACGTCGCTTGTTGTCAACTCTCTCAACATAGTAATGGTGTCCATATGCCCACATGGCAATGTATGATGTATACTAAAACACAAAAAAAAAAAAAAACAAATGTGTGTAATTAGAAATACTATCCATATATTGAGTAGTACAAAAACAAAACTTCACAAAAACAATATTACACTAACCTTCCATCCACATCCATGAACAAATTCCCATTCTAATTCGGTCACTTCTTCTCCGTTTTCGGATGCTTTTGGCATCGTATCACAAACTCATTCACGAGAGCATTCTGAAGGTAAAGGCTCCAAAGGTTCGTCGTTCTCCAATGCCCTCCTTCTTCTTCGATTGATATTTCTTCTTCATTTCAATGTTATGTCTCTTTCCTTTTTGGCTTCTTCATACCTTGAAATTGTCAAAGTACAGCAAAAAAGACCAAGAATGGATCTAAAACATATCCACAAGTGTGATTGGGTGTTAGATTAGATCAATCTATCAATCTACACAAGATTAGATAGCTTTTAGATCACATCTACATCAAGAAATCTAACAAGAACAATCATTATTGATCAAAACTTGTACTTGCTAGTTTCACACGTGTGAAAACTTGTCAGAGTACATACATGGCACACTTGAACCTCGAGATGACTCCTCAAGATCAACTTTTTGGTGCTCCTCCTTGATGGAGATCCGAGACCTCCATGTCTCAAAATGATCACAACAAACATGATCATATAATGTGCACTTCATATCATCATCAACATTACTTATGCTAGAAACATAAGTCCAAAAATCACCACAACTTGGCATGATTGTTCTAATATTGAAATCAAGAAGTATTTCCATCTCAGGAATGCTAACTACTTGCTTATGGATATAAGTGTCCACTTTGGGTGCTTCACTAATTCTCATAAGAAGCCTACAACTTGCCTTTAAAATTGAAAATTTACAATCTTCAACATTATGAATGAACACATCATTCATGATCTTATTGAAACCAACAAAAAATACATTATGAAGACATTTCCATTTCCTTGACTTCATTTCAATGTAAGTTTACAAGGAAAACATGCTTTGCAATCTATTAAGGCATCACACTCAGCTAGTATTGCCTTAATCCACCTTTGAGATACAAAAATCTCTTCAAAGCAAAATAGTTCTTCATAAGATTTCATGAGAGCATAAATGAAACTTTTTTCATTTTGTGATTGCTCCTCCTTGATCTTTCTTGGTTTCTCTTGGATCATAACAATAAATTTGAACTTTTCCAAAGTTCTAAGCAAAATGCTTTCCAAGGACATGAAATAAATCCAAGTGACATTTATCTTTGCATCTTGAACCAAAAAATTCACTTCCAAATGCAAAACTTCAAAAGGTTTGAAAT
>MU832858.1:0-65217 GCA_029204225.1 Diphasiastrum complanatum | reverse complement strand
GTCTCGCAGTGTGCAAGTCGAGATGTTTTTAAATGATGTGTGCTTATGCAGTGATAAACCAGAATGGTCATATGTGAAAACTAGACCCAATACTATAGTTTTTGAACCCTTACATTATCTTCATGGTCAGGTATCAGTAGATATCTGTTCGCTTTCGCTCAGAAAGGATAAAGTCAACAGATGTATTCTATGAATAGATAATTTGTCCTTAGTTGCAAATTTCGATTTTATTGACTATAGTAAGGCATCACTAGCTTTCTCAGGTGTGCCTGGTCCCTGAATATCCAAATGCCATCTCGAGTTTAATTCGACTGGGCTTTTGTGGCAAAAACGATATTATTTATGGCGAGGATGAGGGGTTGTCTATTTTAATCAAGTTTCTTCAGAGGTGTCATCACTCGTCGTGGTTTCCAGATTCATCAAATGTTGAATTTTAGTTAGCAAGGCACATTTCTCTCATAATGTAGAAGTGACTCAAAACCTATCCTACCCAGCATTTTGGGAGGATCCATCGTAGTAGCATTCAAAGTGGTTCCAGTCATTAAACAAACTTGCTTCAAATGTGGATGTTTTAAAATTATATTTCAAGGCAGAGATTTTTGATGTTTATAGGCTCAAAAAGTATGCTTCCAAGGGCATTCACAAAAGATACATTTACAGTAAGTTGTGCTGTTTACGAGTCTAAAACCTTCTTTCAATGCTTTGAGTACCGTAGAAATGATTGCCTGTTTTTTTAATTTTTTCTGCATAAGTACATTTTGATTCTCTGATCACTTATATCTGAAAAATTCCTTAAAGAAAGTTAAGAAATGTTTGCAACTATGTAGTTGTATTTAAAATGTATGAACTGCAACATTTGATGCATCTGAATGCAGCATGGAAAGTGCTATTGGTGTTCAGATGATGCACTAGATTGGTTCCTTGTATATTTTCAGCTCTTGATTTAGCATGAGTTACATGATCATGAGAATCAATGCCGATTGAAGAGATCTGAACTTGATCTCAATGCTCTACTCTGTTTCATGGTATCCTTGAGGCAAATATTGCAATAGATGTCATCTATTCAAATGTGTAGCATATGGATAAATATCGTATGTTGGGTGTCACATTTGTTACTTTGCATTGAGACTACATCCTCCCCCAGTGTTCTAATATGTAGCATATGGATAAATAGTTTAAGCTGGGCGTCACGTTCATACATCCTCCTAAAGTTTGTTATTTACAAGTCTTTGATCTTCTAGAGGTGATCTTCCGACAAGTTTTGAGTTGGTGTATTGTGCTTGAGTTGGGCTAGCTCCATGTTCGTTTCTCTTCAATCCCATGGGTTGATGATACAAATCACTATTCGAGGTTGCCTTGGATTACAATATTTCTTTTTAAAACTCTAGAATGTATTTGAGTGATGGGCTTTGACATTGTTTATTTTTTTAGAGCTAGATGCCCTTGATTTGGACCTGCCAACTTGGGACAAATACTGGAGGCTAGGTACAAATCCAACTTGGTGCTTGAACTGTGGATTTTGTTCCAAATTTGTTTCTCTTGATTTGTTTGATGTTATGGTTTATATATTATATCCCTGTACCATAGTGGCACGTGGTACCGCCATTATGGTACCGCCGATACCATAATGGTGGTACCGCGGTTATAATGTCGCCCTGGGATCTGTGGTACCAAGGCGACACCAGTATATAATATTTTTAATTATGTTTTTATATTAATTTTCTAATAAAAAGTGCTTTTAGGCCCAAAAAATGTGAAAAAAAGGTTTTAGGGTTTAGAAAAAAGGGGGGACCATACAGGGGGCACTGTGGGGGAGCAGACCTTGGGGAGTGCAACATGTGGGGGAGTAACAAATTGGGGCAGGTACAATGTCACATGGGCATTGTGGGGGAGCAGACCACGGGCCCAATCGGAGTGCAGCACGTGGGGGAGCAACACATGGGGGCAGGTACAACAACACATGGGCACATTGGACATGATGTTGCAACCGTATGTGGCCCAGCGGCGGCGTAGAGGCTCCATCTCTCTAGAAAAAGACTCGACCCTATCTCTCAGCATGTGTGTGCAGACAACCTCCGAACTAGGGACTCTAGCTAGGGTTGACAGATTGTGCAAGGCGGAAGGCCCTTCTGAAGGGCTAAGAGTCGGTGATGGCAAATAGAAGGTTCAATTCATAAATCAAACTGGCCACGTGACCTCTCTGTCCATGTGCGGCTAATGCACGCCGCGAATGCTCTGCTCCCTAAGAACTCTCCCAGTTGGGCGACGGGTAGCGGACCTCCAGCATGGTGCACCAACCGTGACGGGGATGGACGATGACGCAACAGGCTGGGCACTAGTGGATGCATTGGCTGTAGACGTGGAATGGGGAGAGTGGGATGCATTGGCAGGGATGGGTGCAACAACATAAGTGGGGTGCACTGGTGGAGGGGCAACATCTGGCATGGGATACGAAAACTGCTGGCTAGGGAGGTCATCCGGATGGGAAGGGAGGGAGGAAGGGCTCTCCTCAACATCCTCGAAGGCCTTGTCACCAGCATCTTGGGCCTGCTCGGGTGGCGGAGAGTCCATGAGAAAGTCGTAAACTGGGAGAGTGCGAGCAACAGGACGTGGTGGTGGAACGGCAGTGGCAATTGGCGGACGCGAGGGGACGGGTTCCACCGGAATGGGTGCAGATGGGGGTGCGTGTGGTCGAACTGTCTGAGGGAAATGAGGGACAGTGGGACTGGACGAGGATGCACTCCCTCTCCTCGTGCGTGCCAGCCAAGCAGGCAACAACTCGGGGTTAGCCACGAAAGGAGCGGTGCAAAACCGGAGAACACCCTCCGTAATGTTGTTCTCACCCGCCACAAGACGTGGCCCGTAGGTGTCCAGAAGTCACTGCATGATGGGGATGGACATGTTGGCACAAGGGGCAGCATTCAATGTGCCACCATTTTTGGCGCGTGCATCGAGCAGGTGGCCTTTAAGGCGAGTGAGGGTGGCAACGAACTCGACTAGGCAATATCGGCAACCACGATCCTTGCACCGCTCTTGTTGGACTTGTCGGGAACCCGCCTGACAACATCCACCTCGTCCCACAGATCGGCAAGGTTGGAATGCACCATTTCTATAGAAGGAATTGGGGAAAAAAGGCAGAGATGATCGTGAATGCGATAGGAGGCGGAAGGTTGGAAAAACCACAACAATGGCGAAAAGAGCAGTAGCAGGGGCGGAAGCAATCTATCGTACACAAAGATAGTGTGATGGCAAGGAGGGCGCAGACAACAGGGAGGGCGCGGACATAGGAAGAGGGCGCGATGGGCAGGGAGAGAGATGAAGTGGGGGGGGGAATTAGGGTTTAATAATATATTTATATATATATATTAAATATTAAATATATTAATATATTATGGTACCGCGGATCCATGGCCATCATGGATCCGCGGTACTAGTATGGATCCGCGGATCCTGGTACCGCTGGATCTATGTCCTATACAATCAAAGGTGGAGCACATTTTTTAAGGTCTTAATGGATGGGATCTTGGATCTACAATTCTTGAACTCAACCTAAGCCCTGTTAGGCATTACTGACGAGGCAAGACATTGTTCAGAACAAGGTTGCAGCGAAACGCGATTCTAAAGAATTGCGTTTCGCGAAACGCGTTTCTGAGAGTCGCATTTCGCTGCCGAGAATCGTTTTTGAAAAAAAAAACAGAATACAAATTTTTTTTTACCTCTTCCTCTCGGCCAGAACCGCGCCAGCCGTGGAGGAGGTAAATTTTTTTATTTTCAGCTATAGGTGTCCGATCGGCGTGTGTGCATAGTTGGCAGGCATTTACTCGGCGATACGGAGGTGGTGTGCACGGTGCCAGGGGATTCGACATTTTTGTTTAGTTTGTTGGATCTGAGTGAGAGAGAGAGAGAGAGAGAGAGAGAGAGAGAGAGAGAGAGAGAGGATTTTGGGGCATTATGTTTTTTTATTGATTTTTTATATTAAATGGAGCAATAGCGTAAGCCCGGGAGTCAATGCACCTAAACTAGACCATCCTGCACTTGAAACATTCGGCAAACTACACAAAAATAATGCTCTTAATTAGAGCTTTCATCATCTTGATACCCATATTGCTCAAAAAAAACCAAAAAATAAAGAAAAAACGTTTCTGAATTTTTTTGGAAAATTTCGAAACGCGTTTCTGAACGGCATTTCAGAGACTCGCTGCATCTATGGTTCAGAATGGTGCCTTTACAGATCATCTAGACTGCTCTATATTTTCTACATGCTTTTAGAAATATCTTGTAACTTGTAGCCTCTTCTATAAATTTCCAGAAAGGACTAGAATTTTTTCAGATGCACTATAGGGACACTATATATCATTTGAAAGCTCTGGATAAGTGCTATCCAACTGTGCAAGCATTTTAATCAAATGCCAAATATATTAAAGCCAAAATTGCTCTTAAAGTCTTATGTAAATAATGTCATAAAAAAAAAAACACTGCCGCGTAAAAGCAGCAACGTGAATTGAATCTTTACTTTGTTAAAAATGGTGCAATTTGCCAATATAAAATCACTAAATTATTCAAGAGTTTTCATGTTGGGAACAAGATTGGATAATGATGATTGGGGCCCATCATTATGCTGTCTACTTTCAATTACCTCCAATAGACTTTCAAGAGATATCTGCCCTTTGCAAACAATCTCACTTGGCTGGCCATGACTCGTAAGAGTGGAGGTACTTGAAAACGTTCTCTGCATATACCCTTGCAATTGGAGTCCCTTTTTGTCAGTCAGATTATTCTTGAATGATTGATCTGTCAGCCAGGTACATGCCAAATGTGTAGCCTCTGTTGAGGTTTGATAGAACAATGTGTACACAATAAAATCTCTTAAGGAAATAGTTGTCAGAATTATTTGTGCTTTTTATAAAATCTCTACCATGTGGTTTACTAAGTGACTTCATAATTCCAACGATCATGCTTAAATTACAACTCAAAAGTTGAAATGAACTGCTTTCTTCTATTCGGGGTTAGGTTTGATTCTCTTGTACATAAGAGTAAACATGTAGAGAAGATTATTGGCTGGAATTTTGGGCTTTGTGACCATTTATGGATCTATTTTTTTGGATAAAATGCTATTGGTACCAGTACATGTGCATGAAGATATACATGTGTCAAAGTTGGCCAGCATAAAGAATAAATATCAGCTTTAAATTCATGTGTAGACACACAATCATTTTTCCTAGTTTGTATTTCTAAATCATTATTGTACTAGACTATTCATGGCAATGTGCAAATCAGTGAGCTTCATGTTTTTTAATCTCTCTCTCTCTCTCTCTCTCTCTCTCACTAATGCACCCCTCGTTCCGGAACGCGTTCCAGAATGGGTTCAGGAACATGTTTCTGGAATTTTTCAAGAACGTTTTGCAATATAGGTCTCAAAAAACAAGAAATTTTACGGGGGATTCTGATGGTGATTGTCCAAGTTTTTTTTTAACGCTGCAGGGAGCCTACTTTTGTCGGATAGTGTTGTTCTAATTGTCTTTGTTATGATTGTCTTTTATAGTTGAAATAATTTTTGAAACTAATTTTTTTAACGTTTCTATCACATAAAAAACAGTAGCTATTAACAATATACTGTTTATAGTATATGCATATATCATACAAATTGTAGCAATGTGGAATGCTCATATTTCTGAATGAGGGTTCTAGAACGTGAGGGGCAGAGAGAGAGAGAGAGAGAGAGAGAGAGAGAGAGAGAGAGAGAGAGAGCTGTTTTCATGTTTTTTGCTTACCCTTTTTCTATATCGTGGATGCAGTGGAACACTTTTTGCTGCATTTACGCTAACACACTTATTTTGTTGTATATAGGAAATAGTAATCTCTATATTATTTATATTGTATGTAAATTAAACAACAATATATCAAAATGTTGCCGCCATAAACTCCAAAAAAATTCAAGTCAAATTTTTTTTTTTGCAACTGTTCAATAAAATAAAAATCATAAAAATATAAAAAACAAAAAAAGATGCGCTATTTTTTTGGCTTTTCGCTGACAATTTCATAGGCTTTCCAATTTTTTAAGGACTTCATTTCACCTTCACTTTTGAACTTCGACAATTTCATTGTCTTTCCAATAGTTTCATTGCCAATTGTACATTGTGCACTATATTTTTAGCAAAAATAAGGCTGATATTTGATAATGATAGGGTCCTTAGTGTTAAAAACATTTCGAAGGATTAGAATCAAATAAAAAATTCTTATTTGCCATTGTGAACATTGGTTGTTTTTTTGAAGACCCACAAATTCAAATATTAGAATTGCATGTCATCCTTTGATACTAAAGGTTTTGTTGCAAGTGGAAAATAAGAGCATCAACCTTTGTAATAATGTTCACATTGACTATTTCAGATGACATGAGAATTGTGAAAAACTAATTTTAAACATATTGTTAAAGTCTTTAATTCAATAAATTAGACACAACACAATAAATTCTAAATTCAAAAACTAATTAGTATCCATTATTTTTATTTCTTTGTTTTATTTAATCATTAACCAAATTTTGGGTGTCATGTCCTTCAATAATTTATGAAATCAGGGCGTTCTATTGGCTCTATATAAAATCATCCTATGTTAGTCTCATCTAGCAATTGTTTGATTAACTTATCGATCCAAGCACTCCGATATCAATGTCAATATCATATATGCACAACATATTATGAGACGTGAACGTGTGTAGATTTTGCCTCGTTGTGTTTTGTTCATTTTCTTCAATACTGGATTCAAGTAGGTACATAAAGGCAATGGAGTGTAGAAACTAGGCATTAATAGTTAAGTTCAAGTTTTTTCAAGAGTCACTTTAGATGAAATTTAAAACCCGTGCTCAATAATATATTTCTACAAATTAAAGCCACAAGAAGGAATGGATTGGTAAGAGAGGATTTTTGTATGCGTATTACATACAACATATATATTTGAGTAATCTATTGAAGATAAAGATTACTCTAACAAATGATGCTCAATTAACATGTCCTTTTAACTTTAAAAACATGTCTTGATTTCTCAACAGAGAAGTCATCCTAGGCTTGACAGCAGGACTAGGCATTGCAGCTATTTCCAATAGCCACTATAAATGTCATTAATACAAGAAACCATAGTGCGAGGAGAGTTTCAATTGAAGGTGCTTTCACAATGCATATAGTGAGTCTATGTAATCCATTTATATTTGAGACTAATGTGTTTCTTATATAAACAAATACAATTTATTGTTGAAAAAGGCATAAACAATGGAAACTAGGTTGTAAAAAAGTAATGAATATGGGTAGCTTCAATAAAACTACACTACTATGTTGGTAATTGCTATTTGAAATTTAAGTAAGATGCAAACAAGTGAGTTCTTAATTGGTTATTGTTCGTAACTATTGCAACTCCATGAAATGATCCTTGGCAACCAGCTATAATATATTTCTCTGCTTGTAGCTCTAAAAATAATGGAGTCCTAGTTCAAATCTCTTTTTATCAACTTGCAAGAATGTACTGAAAATTCCTATTACCTCTTGCAAGTGTCAAATTTGTTTTACCAATGTGTGACATCTCAAAGCAGTATGATAGTGCATTATGCACACACCAACCAGCTTTAATAACATGCCACAATTAAAGGAATTGCATATAGAATTTATGATAGAGTGTAATGAACTTTCTCTTGTAAACTAGCAATGATGAATTAGCCATTGGGTGATGCTTTGTATAATGTGGTATGTTGGAGAATTCTTTTGGATGTCTTTTAACAACCATCACACATTGACAAACATATTCATAATACATAAATTAGCAATAATGAAATTGGCAAAACCACTATAAGAAGATTTAGTCATTGTTGTAAGTAAATGACTACAACAAAAATAGGGGCATCATTGTATACT
This sequence comes from Diphasiastrum complanatum, assembly GCA_029204225.1. Lineage (NCBI taxonomy): Eukaryota > Viridiplantae > Streptophyta > Lycopodiopsida > Lycopodiales > Lycopodiaceae > Diphasiastrum > Diphasiastrum complanatum. The sequence goes on along the minus strand of MU832858.1, from coordinate 57,319 downwards.
TGCAACATAATTTGATATGCAAGTTTCATTACATCTAAAATTATGCAAATTGAGTGGGGGGTCTTTTGAGCAAAGTGCAAACTATATAATCACTTAGCAATATTATGTTAGAATGAGACTAATCTATTAACATGAAAACAAAAAGCTCCTAAATGTAAAGCATGGTTAAACTTTTCCAAAGATCTTCATTTTCTTCCAATGTGTTCAAGTATAAATGATTGATGTTGTTTGATTTGGGTGTTTTTGATATTAACATGGTTAGTTTGAGCCAAATGTTTGAATTCCATTTACAAAAGACTTGATATTTTTCCTTAACCAAAACTTGACAATAAAGCACAATGGCTTTTTATTTTTTTTTTTTCAAGAGATTATTTTGATTATGCTATTTGAGTTTATCTCTAGGAAAGCAAATCATCCTCACTTTCTGATTATTTTTTTTGTTCCACATGGGAAACGTATTAAATTTTTACCAATAAAAGTTAAATGTGAAGATCAAAAGTGACATAAGTACATAGTAAACAACAAGAAGTAAGTGCATTGTGTGTAGTTGGCATCATCCAATCCTTCAAGTAAGAAACCAAACTAATTAATTTGACAAACATAAAAAGTGTGATTCTGTTTCTTGTACACATGAGATTTCTTGTAATATTTGGGTAAATCCCACACATTGGAAAGTTTATATTATGAAATTTTCTTATGATTTGAAACAATTTATCAATTATATTTATAATAGAAGTTCAAAAAATCATACGTTTATGTAGTGATAAGAAATTTTCTCACTTGTTTCTTACATATGTATGATAAAAAATTTCCTCCCTTTGTTTTTACATATGTATAATAATAATTTTTTTTTTTGTGATCATATCATTGTCATATGTTCTTGGGCCATTCAATTCCTTCCATATGAATTGAACTATTTCGAATGGCAATGTGTGCTTTTTTCATGATTGATTATAAGAGATGAATTGTAGCATATAGATGATGTTATTTATATATTCATTAAGGTACTTCTGATATTAACACCAATTTTAGATTTGCCGTAGTCAAATGTTTTTACTTCATTCTCAGCATAATCCATAGGGTAAAACTAAAGGGGGTGGTTTGTAATTGATGGTCCTTAATTATTAAAGAGCATTAGTTTGTTTGGTAAGTATGATTAATGTGTTGTGTCCAAAGAGACACTTTGAAGCTACTTAGGATATCCAATCTGCCTAACCTTGCTAGTTTTTTTGTAAAGCAAAAAATTCCATGGAGATTTTTGTGGGGAAATATATAAATAATACCATCTTCAACCAAAATTTGGCAAAGTATGACACTTAGAGAAATAGGTCTACAGTTGAAATTTGTACATGATCACTTAGCCAAACTATATACATTCAAAATATAGTTTATCTTCTATCTTTCAAAAGGAGTTATAAGGTTTAACTGTCATCGCTTGAAATGTCACAAGTGGCCAAAGTTGACCTTCCACTAGATGTAGTCCACATCATGAATCCTTGCCAAAGCTACTGAGTGGTATGGAGGGTGGTGGCTTGGATTTGGAAAACTTGTTTTAAGTTTCAAAAAGTTTTAAGTAGGAGTTATTTTGACTCTTAGACTATCCAAGCAAGCTTGTCCTTCAAGCTAGTAAGATTCGAGGCGTGTGTGACTAGATTTTCACGTCTTTGTATGGTGCTTATGTGATAGAAAGAAGATAGATAGATTCTCTATTCTTTCCATTTGAATTTGGTTGACTTTTGCATGATTAATATATGCTCTTTATTGTTGTTTGGTCCATGTCTTAATCCTGAAACATAATCAAGAGTAGGTTTCTCAATTGGTTTATGTTTGTCATCAAGCATCATTTAGCAACATATTGGAATACCTTTTTCGCAATTTCACATGCATACTTTCATCTTCATCATTAAGTCGTGTGTGTGTTCGTGATAACCAATTTTTTTTTTTATTTTCATTAGAAAATGACAAATTAATCTTATAAATTGTATTCATTCAATTAGAAATATAGGATATGATGGGGAAAGACTCAAAGGCACTAACATCTTTCTTATGAATGTAATCATGCTAGGAGGAGGAGCGGAGTAGCATAGGATTAGCAGCGCCTGGGGAGTCGATTAGTGCCTCGGGTTTGGAGTGGATTGGAGCAGCTTGTTTTGTGTTTTGAGGTTTTTGCTCATCTTCTATTTCACACTAGTGGTCTGCACTCTTTTCCTTGTTTCCTGCGCTTTCTACTATGTGATAGAGGATTATGTTCTTCAACACACCTCATTTATGGTGTGCCCTTTTCCTGAGAATTTTTTGTTGGTTCTGCTTCTGCATTGCTTCCTTCTGTGTTGTTTTTCCTCCACTTGCTTAGAGGTATGTTTTTTTCAACACACTCCTCTTGGCTCACCTAACACATCTCCCTATCTGCGTGTCCTCCCCCGAAGTCGCTTATTGGCATGGGGACAACTTTGGCCATGTGCCAATGTGCGATTGACATGTGGAGTCCTGGAAAGGGACAAAGAAATGTCGTTGCGTGCGGGGTCTCGCATGCGAAGAGGCGCCAGGGTGCCGAGAACATTGGCGCTGGAATCGATGCTGGGACAGGGCGCCGAGACCAGGTCTGTGAACACACACACACACACACACACACACACACACACACACACACACACACACACACACACACACACACACACACACACACACACACACACACACACACACACACACATCAAACGCATGTAGAGAGAATCTGTTTTCCTAAAATATTATGGGATAAAGCATGGATGTCACGTGGGGGAAGAGGCAAAGTAGGGTCCAGGCAAGGCGGGCAGGACGGCGGGGCAACATCAGGGGACCACCTAGGCACGCGTCGCGCATTCAACCTGGTCGCGGCCAAATGAACCCTGCCAATAAGATACGAGAGTTCTCCCTTGACTTGTCTACTCTTGTTTTATGGATTTTCTCTCATAAATGTGGTAAAGAGAGTCCCCCCTCTTCCTCTATCAGGTCCCCCAAGCTTTTCTCATAGTCTTGACAAGCTAAAAGCTGCTAACCTACATTTGTTAAAGAGTTTATTTCTATTACCATAGCTCCTCGTTTCAAGTTCTTTCTTGATTTTGAAGCTTTGGGAGCTAATTGTTTTTTTTTTTCAATTTAGGTCTAATATGGACATCCTTGATTTACTTCTCTCCTCTCTTTTCAGATTCAAGAATTTCATTATTTTGCCGTCCTCATTTTTGCAAATCTTGTCTCAGCCTTGCACATTGGACTCGTCTTGGCATTTCTTGCCCCCCTTCCTTCGATGACTTCCAAGTGGTTGTCAATAAAAAAAAATTAGCTCGTTTGAATGCACTAGCCCCTATTAAAACTCCCTCGGGCTATGGTCTCCCACTTTTGGGAGGATCGCGAAACACAAGCTGGATGGAAAGCTCCTTCAATGAAGATATTTCATCCCCCATTACAGGACTATTATCAGTGATTACTGTCAGAATGACTTGAGTGATGGCCTCTTAACAACATACCTTTGTCTTCGGATTTGAAAAGCCCATTCTATACTTCAACTTAAAAGATGTGGATTATATCCAACATGTAGTTTTGATTCATCTCCCTCTTCGAAATTATCTCCTTGCAATGGAATTCAAAGTTTGTATTCAGAGAAATATGCCATGCATGAAGCTAACATAAGCCAACATGGAATTTATACCATGAAATCGGGTTTAGAAACCTCTGAAATTGAAGCTAAAATAACTCTTCCAAGTTTACTAGTTGTTCAAAAGAATCATGCATTGGAGCATGAATATCATTTAGGCAGCCAAGATTCGATGGGAAGACAACAGATGCAGACTTCCCTATTCCATGAAGCCTCAATTTTTTTTTCGAATGGCAGGGATTTGAAAGAACATAACAGTCAGATTTAGAAGAACAGAGGTAGAAATGACATAGCAGTTTTGCTTGAAGGAACTGAAGCGTCTTCATAATCGACCCATAAACAATAGATGAGTCAATAATCAGTGGTAGCATGAATCAGAGATCTTTAGAGAGAGTGAAAGTTATTCAAGAAGTAGAGATATTATTTAATCTGTAGCTAGCGTAGTAAGATCACAGCACATAGTGTGCTATTACTGTGAACCATTCTCGGGCACATGATCGTGATCTGATCATTGTATTCACATTAGCTTAACGTAGATTCTCTATTTTCTTTATGTGTGTTTGCATTGACAAATGCTTTCTGATACTTCCTTTCTCTTGTATTGATACTCGTTCCACAACTCATTCGGAATATCTATTTCGAAGAAAGCATGGTTGTCATAGACACCTAGCTGTTTCGCTCCGTTCATGGTTGTCTTTGACACCTACAAAGATATTCCTCTAAGTAAAAGTCTGAATCAACAGTTTAACATTGAGTTTTTCTCTTTGTTGGGAGAGAGAGGGGGAAGAATAAATGACGAACACGAACGAGAAACGAACTCGAACAAGAAACGAACTCGAAACGAACTCGAACAGAAAATGTTCGTGCGCAGTGGAATAAATTATTTGACTCTCTCCCTAAGCATGAATACACCTATCAGAATGAACAGAACTTTAGTGATAGAAACATAGTCATTCTAGATTATGTAGCCAAACGTTTAATGGATGAAGAGCTAGATGAATAATTTGTCGCGAATTGCAAGACAAATTATCTGTCACGAATGATTCGCGAAGAGCTAGACTGTGCTCGACGTGAATGATTCGCGAAAGACAAGACTAAAAGTTAATCGTCTATTACCAGAAAGAGCAACTAGAAAGATCAGACAGAATGAAGAATAAGCATAGCAATATTAACACAGATTTGAATGCAGAACAAATGAACTATATCAGATTAAGTATATCAACTATACAAGTCAATAATGCGGTAGATCACAAGACAGTAGCGGACGAAACCGCGTGCCCTACAAAGCTTATTTCTATCTATAATGAGGAATCAAACTCCTTCTCCTAGTCTCTCCTAATTTCTTCATACATTGTTCATCTCCCGTCTGTGAAGATTCAAATTTGAATGTTGGGTACTTAAAATCTAGACCAAAAAATAATAGGGTTTGCATTTTGGTGAGAAAGCCAAGTGGCCAAATAGGGTTTGGACCTATTATAAAAGGATGTAACTCGTGTAGAGACATATCTTCTCTCTTCTCTATCTCATCTCATGCTTATACATGGTTCTCTTGGGTTCTACTATCCATTGGTGCACTATACATGTGATTGCATGCAATTCTGTGTAGAATGATCTATATTTGTTATTTTTGAATCCACACGTGTGAAATACAATAGCTTTCAGGTTTTGTATGGACAGTAATAGTACTTTATCTTTTGATTCGTTTTTGATCAAGTTATATAGAGTTTGCATCTCATTTTGTGTGTAGATGCTAATTTTTTTACATTGGTGAGATTGGTAGGGTAGCCTCTTTTGTAATCCAAGATCTTTTTGTGGTTGCAAGAGAGCAAATACCTATTCAAGAGGTTTGGCATAAAAGGATAGGACACCTCAACTTCAAGTCATTGGAGGTAATGGCTAGAAAAAAGGTTGTGATAGGTCTTTCAAGTTCCTTAAGTGGCATCAATCATGTTTGTGAGTCTTGTGATTTGTCTAAGTCACATAGACTACCTTATACTAGATCTACATCTAGATCTACAAAGCCTTTTCAACTTGTACATTCAGATATTCATGGATTTACTACAATTAGCAATAGTAGAGCTAAGATGTATGTAACATTCATTGATGATTTTAGTAGATTTTGTTGGATCTATCTACTAAGAGGAAGGATGAAGTGTATAATGACTCTATCAATTCAAGAATGCAAGGGAGAACCAATTTTTCACAAAGATCAAGTGCTTAAGGAGTGACAATGGTGGTGAGTACATATCTACCAAGTTCAAGGCCTTTTGTGATGAGCATGGGATCAAGAGGGAGACCCCACAACAAAATGGAGTGGCTAAAAGGAGTAATAGGACTTTATGTAAAAGTGATAAAGCCATGAGGCTAACTTGCTAATCTTGATAAACCATTTTGGGATCAAGCTTTATTGTGTGCCAATTTCTTGTATGCACATGCTATGTCAACATTACTCTTGATGGTAGGACCAAGGAGGATCCATCTTCAAGAAGAGGTATTTTTGTTGGATATAGTGAGGTGAGTAAAGCCTACAAGGTTTACATTCCTTCTACTAACAAAGTGATTGTTGGTAGAGATTGCATCTTTGATGAGCGAAACATTTCAAAATGGTCTTCAAGCATGATTGATAAAGGTGTGGATGGATCTAACATTCTTGATGTTGATGTAAAGGATCCTACTTTAGATGGCGATGATGATGGACCTTCATCAAGGCAAAAGCCAAGGAGAACATCAAGGGAAAGACAAGTACCTTCAAGGCTCACATATGATGAAAAGAATAAGTAAGTAGTTTTTGAAAATTATGTTGCTTTCCTAACCTCTTTTGATGAACCTACAAGTGTAGATGAAACAAGGAAAGAAGAGGAGTGGATCCAAGCAATGGATCTTGAGTATCAAGCTCTTATGAAGAATGGAACATGGAGATTGGTGGAGTTACCTAAGGACAAGAAAGCTATTGGATGCAAATGGATCTTCAAGGTGAAGACAAACCAAGATATATTGATGATATCAAGATGGCACTTGAAAAAGAGTTTATGTGCATGATTTTGGTTTTTTGCATTATATTTTGGGAGTAGAAGTATTTAGAACTTCTCAATTTACTTTCATTTTTCAAGAGAAATATGCTAATTCCTTTGAAAAAAAGAAAAAGGTAGATGCAAAGTCTTGTGATACACCAATGGAGTCAAATGTAAAGCTCACTATAAGAGGTAATAAAAGATCCTTCGAGGACATTACTCTCTATAGGAAGCTAGTTGGTTCACTCATATATCTAACCATCACAAGACCCGATCTTAGCTATTGTGTTGAAAGATTAAGACAATTCATGTATGATCCTAGTGTGGAGCATTGGAAACTAGGCAAGAGGGTATTGAGATACATCTTGGGAACTACATATACCTTCTCGAAACAAAAAGAACAATAACATTAAGTTTTTTTTAACACAAAGTAAAAAGTAAAAACAAAATTTGTTAGTAGCTTTTCCCCATAGTCAAGAGCAAAAAACCAATAAAGGATCCAACCCTTTGGAGTCTTGGGGATGACAAGGTATGAGCCGAATTGCTTGCAATCAAGAAGTGGACCATTGGTTGGTTTTGAAGCAATTGGTTGTCATTCATGTAGGCATGTGCATCACCTCCAATTTGGATGAATTAATTTAGTAAATTGTTTTGTGGTTGTTTGATGGTTCAATTATGCTTTCCCAACTTGGTATTGAATGAAAATTTTCAGACTATTATGGTGCTTAATGTGAAAATTGTCAACATTTCCTAGCTAGTTTGAGGCCTAAATTGGCTAAAATTGTAAATAGTTTTGGTTCTGGAGTTTCACACGTGTGAACCAGGCCACAATGTTTTTATTTACTGTATTTTTTCAGTATGATGAAGTGTCAAACTTCATACCCTTCAAAATGAGACCATTTTGATGTATTTTGGTCATATAAGCCATTTTTAGCTATTTTTCCTATATAGGGAATATCTAGGGTCAAGTACCTTCTAGAGAGAGGAGAGAGAGTCATCTTCCTCATCCATAAATAGTAGGGAAGTCGTGGAGAACAGGTTGGAGAAACCTTTTGTATGCTTCATTGAGATCAATAGATCATTGTCATTGTTTCTTCCTCCATTGAGAGCATTGTTGTGTGTATTGTCTTCAAGCTATTGTGTATGATCTTAGGTGCTTTCCAAAAGTGGTAGGCTGATGTATTATGGACTGTATAATGCTATTTTGGGCCGCACTTGATGTTTATGGAAGTTTCCATTTGTGATAAATGCTTTTTGATCAAGTTCTTTGCATTCTAGGTAGCATAGAATGTGTTGCCAATTCCTAGCTTATGTAGTTTGGAGTGCAAGCATTCAAGCCAATGATCTTGGAGTTTAGATCCACTTAGGATCTGTATTTTTCACATGGTATCAGAGCTGGTTGGCTTCTATTTACAGTAAGTATTCCATTTTTGGTGATATTTGGATGTTTGATCAAGTTCTAGCATGATTTTGCATTGCTTTGTTGATCAAATCTTACTAACCTTTGTTTTGTGAGTTGAACTTGTGGATCAAAAGCATATTTCAGGTCTATTGAAGATCAGAGGCTGAAAAGAAACTATTTTGGATCGGATCATAACACCTAATCATTTGTGATTGTGAGGCTTGTGCATATTCAATACTAACAATGTTCTTTTCAATCCTATTGTTGACAATCTCCATTCTTGGATGAACACTCTCCTTAAGTGGATGAAACTTCTCCTTAAGTGGATGACAAATGCTCTTTTGAGTGAGTTGTAATTCTCCTAAAGGCTGAGCAAAGCTCCCATTTGGATGAAAGACCCCCTTTTTTGGGTGAACATATTGTAAGCTCCATTGTGAAGAGCATATTGTAAAGATTGTCATCAATTTTGGCATAAATTTTGGTGTACTTTGTTGAGCATGTAAGTAACTCTCCTTATGTAATTTGATTGGAGCATTTTCTGGAAGGTGTTAACCATTATGCAAGTGTGTTTTCAGGTTCTTAACAGGTTGAGGAACATTCTCATGTGAAGTGATCTTAGATCTACATCTAAACACCAAGATTTGACAAGATAGTGAAGCTAGTCTTGTGATTCACTAAGTGTGCTCATTCATTCACCTCTAAATATTGTATTTATCACTTGTTGGAGTTTATAAACTTTTAGAAGTGTGGTTTACATGTGGTTTTACAGGTTGAATCAATATCTTAGTGTGTTGATCATATGTTGATCAAGTTTGTTCATTACTAGGTAATCTTGGCATCCTAGTTTTGGGTATTTTCTAAGAATGCAAGTAACTCTTCACACCATAACTTGATTTGGTCACTTGCTGGAAAGTTTGAGAGCTTAAGCAAGAGTGTGTTCAGGTTGGTTTGATTTTGTAATCCATTCTTAGTGTGTGCAAAGTGTTGCATGTGTTTCAATCTTCCTTTCTATGCTTGGAAACCATCTAGGTTCAAGATAGAAGTGTTTTAGGGTCCTAAATCTTCATAGATCTCTTTATCTATCATTTGTTGAGAGAAAAGTGAGTGCTAAGTGCTTTAGGACAGAACCTAAAAGTTGAAGAAACATTAGAATCATGGCTTCCAATGGTGGGATCATGCTAGAGTCTAGTGAAAGGTTGAGTTCATCAAACTACTCTACTTGGAAAGTGAGGATGGAGTCCTTACTTGAGTTGAATGAACTCATGGACATAGTTGCAGAAATTGAAGAGAGACCTCTCACACTTCAAGAGCAACAAAGGTTTGATAAGAAGGCCAAAAGGGCTCTTCATATCATTAAAATGAATGTTACAAATGAACTTCTCAAGGAAGTTGGAAAGTGTCAAAGTGCAAGTGAGGCATGGAATGCCTTAAAGAAGCTCTTTGAATCAAAGTCCACATCTAGGGTATTGACCCTAAGGAGACAAATATTTTCTAGTAGGCAAAGAGAGGGTGAAAGTGCTCATGCATTTATCTTGAGAGTTAAGTCCCTAAGTGATGATTTAGCATGCATTGATGAGAACATAAAAGATGGTGAAATAGTCCAAGTTATGTTGAATGGTTTGCTAAATGAACATGCTAACCTTGTGCAAAGTTTTGCCATTCAAAGAGTCTTGCCAAGTGTGGTTGACTTGCAAGAAATCTTATTGGCTGAAGAACATAGGTTGCAATCAAAGCTTGATGGTGCATCCTTGCAAGGTGGAGGTGAAGAGGCTTTCTTCACAAAAGGCAAATTCAAGGGCAAAGGTAAAGGCAAAGGGAAATGGTCCAAAGGTGGTAACTTTGATCATGATGATCACTCTTCCTCTTCCTCTTCTACTAAGAACAATAAGTCAAAGTTCAAGTGCTTTTATTGTGGGATAAAAGGTCATTTTGCAAATGAATGTTATAAGAAGAAAAGAGAGCAAGGAGAGAGGCAAGGAAATCTTACAATAGATGAGGAAGAACATAACACATGTGAATCACTTGTTATGACTTCAAGTTTGTTAGCCAACATAGATGATAATGATCCTTGGTGGATTGATAGTGGAGCCTCATCTTACAAGACATAAGGAATACTTTACATCCTTATTGTCTTATGAGGGAGAAGGTAACATCATCTACACTGCAAATGATGGTCAATGTGACATCAAAGGCATAGGCACTATTCCTATTTCCCTTTCAACAAATAGGAAAGCAAATCTTGAAAATGTTTTGTACATTCCTTCAATCACTAAGAATTTGCTTAGTGTAAGTCAAATGATTGACAAAGGACTTGATGTGGAGTTCATTGGAGATGCATGTTTGATAAGTAAATGTGGATCCTTGATTGCTCAAGGTAGGAGGCATGGTAAACTTTTCAAGCTTGATGCATGTGTGATCTCTAATCATGAAGGATGTATGGCTAGGGAGCAATTGACAAACCAAGAAGTTTGGCACAAGAGGTTGGGCCATCCCAACTTCAAATCTTTGGAGGTAATGGCAAAGAAAGAGCTTGTTCTTGGTCTCCCTAAAAGTCTTGTTGCAAACAATAGTGTTTGTGAACATTGTGCCTTGTCCAAATCTCATAGACTTGCTTATTCTAGATCTACTTCTAGATCTAAAGAAGCTTTTCAACTTGTGCATTCTGATATTCATTCTTCTAGTACAACTAGCAATGGTGGGGCAAAGATGTATGCAACTTTCATTGATGACTTTAGTAGGTATACTTGGATCTATCTTCTTAAAAGTAAGGATGAAGTGTTTGCTGCATTTGTCAAGTTCAAGAATGAAATGGAAAACCAATTCAATACAAAGATCAAATGCTTAAGATCTGATAATGGAGGGGAATACACCTCAAATAGGTTCAAAGACTTTTGTATAGCACATGGGATTAAGAGGGAGATGTCTAGTCCTAGGACTCCACAACAGAATGGAGTGGCCGAGAGGAAGAATAGAACCCTTTGTGAATGTGCCAAGGCAATGAGACTACATGCTAATCTTGCTAAGTCTTTTTGGGGGGAAGCTTTAGCATGTGCTAACTATCTATGTAATAGATGGACAAGTGCTTCCTTGGATGGTAAAACTCCTCATGAGGTTCTTTATGGTAGAAGGCCGAGTGTCAAGCATTCTAGGATCTTTGGATGTACATGTTTTGTCAATATCACACTTGATGATAGAACTAAAGAAGATCCTTCATCAAAGAAGGGTGTGTTTGTTGGCTATAGTGAAGTAAGCAAGGCTTACAAAGTGTACATTCCTTCTACAAAGAAAGTTGTCATAAGTAGGGATGTCATCTTTCATGAAGAGAATGTTTCCAATGTTGTTGATGTTGATGTTGATGTGCCTACTAATCATCATGATGTGCAAGATGTCTTGGATGAAGATGGAGATGCCACTCCAAAGCAAACTTCAAGGAAGACTCAAAGGCAAAGGGCTAAGCCATCAAGGCTAACCTATGATGAAAAAGGAAAGCAAGTGGTGGACAACTCTAACTTTGCTTTTCTTACCTCTTTTGATGAACCAACTTGTGTAGGTGAAGCAATTCAAAAGAAGGAATGGATCCAAGCCATGGATCATGAGCATCAAGCACTCATCAAAAGCAACACATGGAGGTTGGTAAAGCTTCCAAAGGACAAGAAGGCAATTGGTTGTAAGTGGATCTTCAAGATCAAGACAAATCAAGATGGATCAATCAACAAGTACAAGGCAAGGTTGGTGGCAAAGGGGTATGCTCAAGAATATGGTATTGACTATGATGAGACCTTTGAACCCGTGGCAAAGATGGTAACTATTCGAATCCTAATCTCTCTTGCAACTCTTTATGATTGGGATATGTGGCAAATGGATGTTACTAATGCCTTCTTGAATGGTGATCTTGAAGAAGATATTTACATGGAGCAACCCGAGGGCTATGTTTCACATGATGAGCCTAATCATGTGTGCTATCTCCAAAAGAGTTTGTATGGGCTAAAGCAAGCACCAAGGAGTTGGTATGCTAAGCTCAATTCCTTCTTACTTTCTCAAAACTTTGTTATGAGTGAGTATGATCATTCTCTCTACTTTAGATTGAATGAAAATGATATCACTTTACTTTTGATCTATGTTGATGACATTATCTTAAGTGGTGGTAACAATCTAGATATAGATGAAATCAAGATGGCACTCAAAAGAGAGTTTGAAATTCAAGATCTTGGTAAACTTCATTATATCTTAGGAATAGAGATTATTAGAACTTCTAAATCTACATTCATATGTCAAGAAAAGTATGTTAACTCTATTCTAAAAAGGTTTCATATGGAAGATTGTAAAGTTGTTTCTACTCCTATGGAATCAAATGTAAAGCTAACTACAAGAAGTAATGAAAGATCCTTCAAGGACATTACTCTCTATAGAAAGCTAATAGGATCTCTTATATGGTTAACCATCACAAGACCTGATCTAAGCTTTGTGGTTGGTAAACTAAGTCAATTTATGCAAGATCCTAGTGAGGCTCATTGGAAGCTAGGAAAGAGAGTACTTAGATACATCTCGGGATCTAGAGATTTTGGCATCTTGTATGGAGGTACTACACCTAACCTTTGTGGATTTTCAGATTCAGATTTTGCAGGTGATCAAATGGATAGGAAGTCAACAAGTGCCTTTGCAATCTATCTTGGAGATGGAGTGGTCTCATGGCTATCAAAGAAGCAACCAACTATCTCTCTATCTTCCACCGAAGCCGAGTACAAGGCATTAACAACATGCACCAAGGAGATTCTTTGGATCAAGAGGATGTTATTGGATCTTCACTTGCTGGAACCAGAGAAGACTCCAATCATACTTTGTGATAACCTTTCAGCCCAAAGCTTGGCAAGCAATCCTGTTTTTCATGCAAGGAGCAAGCACATTGAGATTGCTCACCATTTTGTGAGAGATCAAGTCATTGCCAAAGAGGTGGAGCTTCAACATGTCTCTTCAAAGGAGTGTGTGGCTGATATCTTCACCAAACCATTGGGAAAGGACCTATATTTAATGCATAGATCTAATCTTGGAATGTGCTCAAAGACTATGTTGAAACTAGCATCCAATGTTGAAGAGGGAGTGTGAAAATTGTCAACATTTCCTAGCTAGTTTGAGGCCTAAATTGGCTAAAATTGTAAATAGTTTTGGTTCTGGAGTTTCACACGTGTGAAACAGGCCACAATGTTTTTATTTACTGTATTTTTTCAGTATGATTAAGTGTCAAACTTCATACCCTTCAAAATGAGACCATTTTGATGTATTTTGGTCATATAAGCCATTTTTAGCTATTTTTCCTATATAGGGAATATCTAGGGTCAAGTACCTTCTAGAGAGAGGAGAGAGAGTCATCTTCCTCATCCATAAATAGTAGGGAAGTCGTGGAGAACAGGTTGGAGAAACCTTTTGTATGCTTCATTGAGATCAATAGATCATTGTCATTGTTTCTTCCTCCATTGAGAGCATTGTTGTGTGTATTGTCTTCAAGCTATTGTGTATGATCTTAGGTGCTTTCCAAAAGTGGTAGGCTGATGTATTATGGACTGTATAATGCTATTTTGGGCCGCACTTGATGTTTATGGAAGTTTCCATTTGTGATAAATGCTTTTTGATCAAGTTCTTTGCATTCTAGGTAGCATAGAATGTGTTGCCAATTCCTAGCTTATGTAGTTTGGAGTGCAAGCATTCAAGCCAATGATCTTGGAGTTTAGATCCACTTAGGATCTGTATTTTTCACACTTAATAGATTTTGGTTTGGAAAAGATTTTGTGATTCAATCTGTGGTTTGCATGCGGCTTGTTGTTTCTTTCCTAGCGTCGAATGGTGAAATGGTGATTGCTGCAAATCGATTAAAGGTTGATGCTTGATGTAAAATCTAAAATGATGCATTTGAGCATTTTTCATGGCATGCAAAAGAGGTTCTAAACCTTCTATTGACCGTATTCAATATGTGATGGAAGCTATCTATCAGATCATGCCAATGTCCCATGCATATCTATTGCATGTAGGAACCCCTAACCCATAGTTAGTTAAGACCCACCAAAGCACAATGCATGTAAATTCAAGTCTATGCGTGAATGCAACACACATGCAGGTGGTCACCTGACCCCATGGTCATATTCCACTATTGTCCAGGCTAGGTATGGCCATGACAAATGTTATCTGATATTTTTCATGTCTACGTACCTCCTCTCTTAGAGAAAGGATAGGAGCCTATCGGTGTATAATTCCATCGTTGCACATGCAATAAACTTGTCCTGCTATCAATGTGAAAGGGACAGATTTGATGATCAACATGCATCGTTCTATCTTGTTCATTTCAAGGGGGGGACGTCCCGACAAAAGATATCCAATGATGTTGGCAGGCGACTCAGGGATGACGTCGACCTGGAATAGGATGGCGTCAGGAAGTTCATCATCAACCCCTCTACTCTCAGAAAAGTTGCTGATCCATGAGAGGTGTAGAGTTGCATTACATTGCATAAAAATGAATGTAAGTAATGAACTTTTGAAAGAAATATCTTCTTGTACCACATCCAAAGAGGCATGGGATTCATTAAAAGCCATTTATGGATCTAAGACACTTCAAGGATACTCATGCTTAGGAATCAAATCCTTCAAAGAATGAAAGAAAGTAGTGAAAGTGCCCAAATTATGTCTTTAGGATCAAATCTTTGAATAAGGAGTTGTCTTCTATAGATGATAAAATCAAAGATGATGAATTACTTCAAATCATTTTGAATGGATTAGGAGATGACTATTCCAATATTGTTCAAACCTTTGCTATTCAAGATTCACTTCCTAGTATTGAAAACTTCAAAGTGTGCTTGTTAGTGAGGAGAGTAGAATGCTTCATATCAAAAGTAGGATGAGTTCCTTATATTTGAATGATGGTGATGAAAAAGCTAACTTTTCTTTGAAAGGCAAGAAGAAGAAGTTTCCATCCAAGAAGACTCAAGACATGGAGATGGAGAACAAAGATGGAGCATCAAATTCCAAAGGCAAGAGCAAGAAGGACAAAAAGAAGCTAAAGTGTTTCTTTTGAAAAGTGAAGTTTTTGAGTCCTTTGTAAAGTTCAAAACTCTTGTGGAAAAGCAACTTAATACTAACTTGAAAGTATTAAGAAGTGATAATGGAAGGGAGTACATCTCCAATAGGATGAAAGAGTTTTGTGAAACTAATGGCATAAAGAGAGACTTTACTTGTACATATACTCCACAACAAAATGAAGTAGCTGAGAGAAAGAATATGATACTATGTGAGTGTGCTAAAGCTATGAGATTAGATGCATCTCTTCCTATTTCATTTTGGGGAGAAGCTATTTTATGTGCAAACTTTCTTTGTAATAGAATGACTAATAGTGCCATTAAAGGACTTACACCTTATGAAGTATTGTTTGGCAAAAAGCCAAATCTTAGTGATTTGAAAGTTTTTGGATGTACTTGTTATGTACATATTCCTTTAGAAACAAGGAAAAAGAAAGATGCCACTTCTTTCAAAGGCATCTTTGTTGGTTATAGTGAAAGTAAGAAAGCTTATAGGATATATGATTCTATTACAAAAATAGTTGTTGCTAGTAGAGATGTACTTTTTGATGAATCTCTCCAAGCCAAAGGAAAGGTGACTTCCAACAACACTCAACTTGTCAAAGATCATGCTATGGCCGAGGAGGACCTTCATGAAGATGAAGACCAAGTGGAACCTACTCCAAGTCCAAGGGTGCCAAGAAGATCGACAAGGAAAAAGATTGAGCCATCAAGGCTCACTTATAGTGACAAATGGGAGCAAAGGGAAGATTCTCAACTACTCAACTCTTATACTTTCTTGACTACTATGCTTAAAGAACCAACTATTTTTGAGGAAGCAAATAAGTCTCAATATTGGAGAAAAGCTATGCAAGTAGAGTTTGATGTATTAATGGAAAATCAAACTTGGAAACTTGTTGATCTATCTTATGGAAAGAAGCCTCTTACTTGTAAATGGATATATAGATTGAAATATAATCAAGATGGTTCCATTCATAAGTACAAAGCTAGACTTGTAGCAAAAGGTTTTTTGCAAGTCAAAGGCATAGATTATGATGAAACCTTTGCACCTGTTGCAAAGCTTGTGACCATTAGATTAATCATATGTCTTGCAACTTCTTTCAATTGGGAGCTCTTCCAACTTGATGTGACAAATGCTTTCTTGAATGGATTCTTGGAAGAGGAAATCTACATGTGCCAACCCGAGGGCTTCATCAAAGATGGAGAAGAAGACAAGGTGTGTCTCTTGAAGAAGAGTCTTTATGGACTCACGCAAGCACCAAGAGCATGGTACTCTAGGTTGAATTCCTATCTTATTTCCATTGGATTTGTTGTAAGTTCTTATGAACCATCATTGTACTACAAATGTAATGATGGAAAGATCATTATCTTAGTTATATATGTTGATGACATTATATTCACAGGAAATGATCTAGATGACATCAAGAATGTAAAAGTTTCCTTGTCTAGTGAATTTAAGATGGTAGATCTAGGACTTCTTAAAGTTATACTTGGAATAGAAGTCACTAAAGTAATGATTTTACCTTCATATGTGTATCTAAGTATGCTAGATCAATCTTAGCAAAATTTGGCATGATTGATTGTAAAGGAGTTGAAACTCCGATGGAACTAAGTGTAAAATTTTCTAAGGAAAGTGATGAAGCATCATTTGAGGACATCACTACCTATAGAATGCTTATTGGTTCCTTGATATACTTAACCATCACTAGACTAGAGCTTAGTTTTTGTGTTGGCAAGTTGAGTCAATACATGCAAAGTCCATTAATATGTCATTGGAAAAGAGCAAAAAGGGTGTTAAGGTACATCTCGGCTAGAAAAGACTTTGGCATAGTTTATGAAAGGACTAATATTCGGTTGAGAGCATATTTGGACTCAAGTTTTGCAGGTGACAAGATGGATAGAAGATTCGTAAGTGCATTTGCTACATTCATATGTGGAGGAGCTATATCTTGGCTTTCCAGAAAGCAAGATATCATCTCTCTTTCATCAACAGAATCCGAATATAAAGCTATGACAACAACAACAAAGGAGGTTCTTTGGCTTAAAAGGCTTTTGGAGGAGCTACATGTGATCAAGGATGAAGACATTCCATGCATATATTGTGATAATCAAGCAGCTTAACAACTTGCAAACAATCCAGTCTTCCATGCTCGAACAAAGCACATCGAGATTGCATATCATTTCGTGAGGGAGAAAGTGCAAGAGATCAAGTTTATTCATGTTTCATCATCAGATTGCATTGCTGATATACTCACCAAGGCATTGCCTAAAGATCCATTTATAAAATTAAGATAGGCTCTTGGAGTTATAGATATATCTATGCTGGATTTAGCAAGCTAGATTTTTGAGGAGGAGTGTGCAAAATGCAAAAATAAGCTTGGTAGAGGCCAAAAATCTTGTATATAGGATAGACACACGTGTGGAGCCTGTTCCCACGTGTGAAACTAGTGTACTTTTCATGTACCATAATCATATATGTTGTACATATGATTTAATTCAAGTTCTAGTGGCCAAAATGGCCAAAAACTAGTATTCTACAGATATGACACATGGCACCAATCTAATGATTGCATGAGCCAAATATTTTGAATAGGTGTCACATACCATGTGTAGAGGACAGCTCACACATGTGAAAATAGCTGAAGTAGGCGAGTTTTTGCTTCTAGAAGATTTTCATGAAGATCTCCATATAGTAGAAAAAAAGACCAAAAATGTCCAAAATGAAAAGTTTTGATCCAAGTGTCAAATTGCATGATGGTGACAAGGCATCCTCACACGTGTGAGATATGATGCATGATCAGTACCTCGAGCTCCAAAAGCGTATATATAGAGGCTTATTTGGCCATAATCAGTGTGAGACATCAATCTTGGTTTTGGAAAGAATTTTGCATGATTCTCTCCATTTGTCTACATTTGTTTTGATTGTTTTGAGGTTCTATCAATGTGTACTTGATTTTCAGGTTGGAGTCCATACTTAGACAATGTTTCACACGTGTGAAACCAGAAAGTACACCTACCTTCAATCAATGATTGTTCTTGTTAGGATTTTGTGTCTAGAATTGATCTAGATTGATCTTAATCTCAAGTAGATTGATAGATCAAGTAATCTGACAACCAATTCCTCTTGAGGATTAGATTAGGATACACTTTTGGTCCTTTTTGTATTTTTTTCACAGAATCTATTTCTCACTTTCTTAATTAATCCTAAACTTCTTAGTAATTTCTTGAGTATTAGACATCAGACTGGTTTATATGATTCTTTTCAACATGAAGTTATTCTTTTCAACATGAAAGGTTGTTATATCATATGAATTACTACTTTGATAAA
The DNA here is from genome assembly GCA_029204225.1 of Diphasiastrum complanatum. Lineage (NCBI taxonomy): Eukaryota > Viridiplantae > Streptophyta > Lycopodiopsida > Lycopodiales > Lycopodiaceae > Diphasiastrum > Diphasiastrum complanatum. Next base: position 38,883 of record MU832858.1, on the reverse strand, counting down.
TAGACTTGGAATTTAGATAAATTCTAAGGTGATTGTTTTTCAATTTTTTAAACCTAGGATATCTCTTTTGCATAAATGGATTTCAAAGGAATGATAATACTGTCACTCGGGTTGAAAATATTTGAAGAAAAAATCCTATTTGTAATAGAGTGCATCCTTTTGTGGAAAGTGTAAAGGATTTCAGATCAATGATGATCCAATACACAAAAAGATCTTGGGTTACAAAAGAAGCTACTCTACCAATCTCACCAATGTAGAAAAATCAACATCTACACACAAAATAAGATGCAAACTCTAATAGAACTTGATCAAACATGAATCAAAAGATAAAGTACTATTGTTGTCCGTACAAAATTAGCAAGCTATTGTATTTCACACGTGTGGATCCAAAAATAACAAATATAGATCATTTTACACATAGAATTGCATGCAATTACAAGTATAGTGCACCAATGGATAGTAGAACCCAAGAGAACCATGTATAAGCATGAAATGAGATAGAGAAGAGAGAAGATATGTCTTTCCACGAGGTACATCCTTTTATAACAGGTCCAAACCCTATTTGGCCACTTGGCTTTCCCACCAAAATGCAAACCCTACTATTTTTGGGTCTAGATTCAATGTACCCAACATTCAAATTTGAATCTACTCAAACTTGACTTTTAACTTCCCCACACTTTCAAAAAGTGTTTATTCAAATGAAATTTAGGCTAATGAACTTTGAAAAGTCAAACTCTAATACTAAAACAAAGTTTTTCTCAATTTGTCAAATATAAAAATGTAACAAATATGATTAAACCACCCTCTTCAACTAGTTTTAGCATAGACTTTGATAACACTCAAAGTGATATCCTATGCTTCATGAACAAGTCCTTTCCCAATGCTTTGGTGAAGATATCAGCTACACATTCCCTTGAGGACACATGTTGAAGCTCCACCTCTTTTGCAATGACTTGCTCTCTCACAAAATGATATTGCACCTCAATATGTGCGCCCCTAGCATGAAAAATAGGATTGGTTGCCAACCTTTGGGCTGATTGATTGTCACAAAAGATGATTAGGCTCTCTGAAAAATCCAGCAAGTGAAGATCCTTGTTAGCAACTGTGCTAATACAGGGAAAAATAGAAAGAAATGAATAAAACTTCGTGGCATGTGTTTTGTAAGCCCGCGTATGAGTATCTGTTAATAATGTGTTTTGTAAGTCCATGAATAGAAGCTTAAAATAATAATAAAATAGCTTAAACTTAAATTTAGAACGCAGACTTAGGAAACTTAAGCTTAGAAATATTTGTTTTAAGTTTTCCTAAGTTAGAAACTTTGAAGTTCTAAATCCTAAGTTAGAAGTTCTAGAATGGTTTTTTCGCTTCTGTGTTTGTGTATCTGATACGAAGTTCTACTGGGTCAAATGACCAAACTATCCATGGGACCTCTGTGCAGAGGAAACAATATTTCAAATCAATGACAAAATCCTCCATGATGTGCCACCACTTCCTCATCCGCACACCTCACGACCTTCGAAGCCACAACCACGTGGCCATACCATGAAGGAAAAGATGAAGAAACCTCATCAAATTCAATTGCCTGGTGACCTTACCATTGTTAGAAAAGTTCATGAGATTGCTCATGTTCCTACACCAACCCCCGGACCTTCCAAATCACCATCTCAACAGTTGAAAGGCAAGGCCCCCCTCGAATCTCCAGCCCATGATGTCAAAATCCAATTACCCTAAGCTCAACGTGAACCAAATGGTAATTCGCCCTATGAAAGCCCTGCCCACACCATTACTCTATCTTTGAGTGAGCCAACTGAAACTAACGAATACATTGTCCACATCGGGGCTCATCTCAATCGTGAACAACACAGACGGCTTGAAAAGCTACTGCGCAAATATAGACATGTCTTTGTTTGGTCCTATAAAGACATGAAAGGCATCTCACCCCAAGTAGTTGTGCATCGTATTCCCCTTAAATCGGGTGTGAGGCCAACTGCTAGTCGTTCCTACCGATGCAATCCGATCTACAAGGCCAAAATCAAAGAAGAACTCCAACGCTTGTTACGTACCATCCGCAAAGTGTATTATTTCCTTGGCCATGCCAACTACTATTGGTGCTTTATTTTCGACTCGCTAATAAAGCACGGTTAATCTACAAAGTAGTTGTTGTCCCCAAATGGATTGATGAACAACGCGTCACATTCAATCAACTCAAAGAAGCCTTTACCAATGCACCTATCCTCCGGGCTCCTGATTACTCCAAATAATTCCATATGCATACCGATGCATCCAAGTATGCCATTGGAGCAGTGCTCACCCAACTGGGAGAATTCAAAAAGGCTTATCCAATCCGATTTCTTAGTAGACAATTGATACCTACTAAAGTCAACTATACCACTACCAAGCGTGAAGCTTTGGCAATGGTATATGCAGTTCAGAAGTTTTTTAGAATTTGAAAGACCAAACACAACTTGCCTCTTTGCCATCACCTCCAATGATTTGTAGTTGAGATGCCCCAATCTCTTGTGCCATACCTCTTGCATTGACAATTGCTCCTTTGCCATACATCCGACTTGGTTAGCAACAACACAAGCATCAAGTTTGAACAACTTACCTTGCCTCTTCCATTTTGCAATCAATTCATCATCCTTGATCAAACAAGCATCACCATCAAACTCCACTTTCAGTCCCTTGTCAAACATTTGACTCAAACTATGAAGGTTCTTAGTGATAGATGGAATGAACAAAACATACTTCAAATTCATATTCTTATAAGTAGAGAGGGAAATAGGAATTGTGCCAATCCCTTTGATTGCACACTCATCATCATTGGTCGTGTATATCAATTTTTTGTCACCTTCAAATGCCATCAATGATGAATAGTACTCCTCATGATATGTCATATGTCATGTAGTTTCACTATCAATCCACCAAGGATCAATATCTCCATGATTAGCCAACAAGCAAGATGACATAACAAAAACATCATTTGAATTTTGTTCATCAACACCATCTTCATGATGTCTAGTTTTTCTTCCACTTCTTTCAAGAATGATGAGTTGTGGTGGATTGATAGTGGGGCTAGTTCTCATTTGTTCATTTTTAGTCTCAAGCCTTATAAGGGTACAAAAGTCTATCTATACTGCAAATGATGTTGAGTATAGAATTGAAGGAATATGAAGTATCCATTTGGATGTAGCATCATCAAAAAGTTTGTGTCTCAAAGATGTGCTTTATGTGCCAAAACTAACAATGAATCTCATTGGTGTTGGTCAATTTTTTTGACAATGGTATCAAGAGCGAGGATGACGTGATAGCTAGAGGATTTAGATTTGGTAGATTATACAAGCTATATTCTAGTGAGAGTGCTAACATTTGTGATGTTGCCTATGTTGGAATTCACTCCAACTCACGAAAATTCGAATCTCCAGAATTCGAATCATTCGAGTTCCTTCTGAGCACCTGTACACTATGTAAATATATACACACACACTCTCTCTATGACAACTTTGCAGTCTTACTCTCTGAAGTTGAATGTCTGTGCATCAACCAACTGGAGCAGAAGTGGGATTGACAACAAACTCTTTGAGTTCAAGATATTCGACTCCATCCTCTTCGATCACCTATGAACTCAAAGTCTTTGAGTTTGAGATCCACTTCATCCACACTACCCTGTCCAAACGCAGACTACGTCACAGTTCACTTTAGCACTTTTCAGTAACTACACTGTTTCACGCTCGTTGCCTACATAGTCACTGTAACTGTTATTGTGTCTTAATTATCTGATTCCATAGGATCAGAGATCTTGGAGAGACTGAAAGCCATTCAAAAAATAGAGATAGTCATTTAATATGTAACTAGCTAAGTAAGATCATTGCACAGTGCGCCATTACTGTGAACCATTCTTGGGCACAAAATTGTGATCAGATCGTTGTATTCACAACTGCTTAGTTCAGATTCTCTTTTCTCTTATGTGTATTGCACTACGAATGCTTTCTGATTACTTTATTTCTCTATTGACACTCACTCAATTTGAAATGTCTAATCTTGAAGGAAACATGGTCATCTCAGACGCCTAATTATTTGCTCCCTTTATGGTTGTCATTGACACCTACCAAGACATTTCTCCATTTGATCTAAGTCAATGTAAAAGATCATGTAAATCTCTCATGTTATTGTTGTGTTTTCTATTCCGCACCTAATCTATTTGAGAGCACCCCAACAACCTACAAGACCAAGATCTCTCAAGAAGATTTGTGGCATAAGAGATTGGGCCATCCCAATTTCAAGGCCATGACATTCATGGTTAAAGATGGAAAAGCTATTGGATTGACAAAGACTATATCAAAAGAGCTTCAACCTTGTGAAACTTGCGCTATTGCAAAATCTCATAAGAGGCCTTTTCCAAGATCCAACATCAAATCTCAACTTCCTTTTGAGCTAGTGCACTCGGATGTTCACTTTGCATCTTCCAAGAGAAAAGGAGGAGCTACATGCTTTGTCACTTTTATTGATGATTAAATAAGATTATGTTGGGTGTATCTCTTATCTTCCAAATCTATGGTGTTTGATGTATTTCTCAAATTCAAAGCTTTTGTTGAAAAACAATTCTCTTGTAGTTTAAAAGCTTTGAGATGTGATGGTGGTGGAGAGTATGTCTCCAACAAGTTTAATGATTATTGTGAGCAAGAGGGAGTGAGTTCTTAGAATAGAGACATCTCTTTCAAAATATTTTTGGGGAGGAGCAATTTCCTATGCAAATTATCTTTGTGATAGACTTACAAATCTTGATCTAGGAGGAAAAACACCATATGAGATGTTTCATAAGGAAAAGCCTAAGGTAGATCACTTTAGGATCTTTGGTTGTGTGTGCTTTGTTCATGTACCTTTAGAAACTAGAAAAAAAGATCTGCTATCCAATTGAGCTCTCTAGAATACAATCACTAATGATCCGAGTCTATTTCTTAACTAAGAAATACTCTATAGTAAGAATACTGTATATCCAATGCACATAATTTTAACTGAAGAATCCTGATGATTCACTAATCATGTGTCTTACAAGCAAGATAACATAAAACTATCAGTCTTTGGTGAATCCTTTTCACACTGATCATTTTACCAATTGACTTCATCCAAAAGTAACCAACCACTCAAGCTAACTGCCAATGACTCAGAAACCTTAAATGTATAGGTGCAGAATTCAATTGTACTAGTGTAACACCACATTTAGATCCTTATCCAAATCATTCATAAGTTAACCCACAAATCTTCCATAGAAAGATCCGTTAGCTTAGCAAATATCCGTCTAAACAATACTTGATCATATGTTTATGTTCACCTACTAGGTTAAGTGCACCAAATAACCCTAGTAACTAGGAATACATAATAGATTCATACAAGATTAATCGTGCACATATGTGAATAATTTCACTATGACCTAGTACATAAACACATTCTTATCTAGCATATTCCTCCAAAATCTGCATATGCTACTCACATATCTCACTGAGAATCTTGTAACTCAGCTACAAAACAATTTCTATTTCTCATGAGTGAATAACATATCCAAGAAATCTCTAAGATGAATAACATTCACTCTCAACAGCTTTTCAATCCAATTTAACTAATAAGAGAATTTTTCGCTACAAGAAAAGGTGGCAAAAATTGCGAAAAAAATAGCAAAAATTGTGGAAAAAATGGCAAAAATATCGAAAATTTTGGCACTTTTTGCCATTTTTTGCCAAAAAAATTGCGTAAATGGTTTCCGCAATTTTTTTGGCAAATCCACAATTTCGGACCCGCAATTTTTTTGGCTAATTTTTTGTAATTTTTATGGCTAAATTAACAATAAAAAAAATTGCGGAAACCCACCCGCAATTTTTTGGCATAATAATTGCGGATTTATTTTCACAATTTGTTTCCGCAATTTGTTTGGCTAATATTTTTTGCCAAATTTTTTGGGCAAAAATTGTCAAAAAAATTGCGAAAATTCATTTCCGCAATTGTTGTGACAAAAATTGCGGATATTTTTTTTGCAATTTTTTGTGCAAAAATTGCGAAAAAAAAGTACGAAAATTCATTTTTGTAATTTTTTTCAAAATAGTGTCAAAAATTTGCGGAAAATAAATTCGCAATAGAATATAAATTGCGAATTTATTTTTTGCAATTTTTATACACTATTTTGAAAAAAAAGTTTTGACAATTTTTGCCAAAAAAATTGTGAATAAATACCTGCAATTTGTTGGCTAAATTGTAAAAAATAACACCAACCCTAAACCTTTAACCTCGATAGCAAGTTCTTTAACTCAGATAACGACTGAGCTAAACATGACTGCCGTGGCGTTGAATCCTTCTCTATAGTTGCACGCTACATGACATACGAAAAAGATTATGAAATTGTAAGAAAACTTATCTCTATCTCTCTAATGAGGTCCATACTTTTTATAAGACTTTCACAATTTAGAGTATGACATCTCATGCATTGTCTTATGTCTCAAAGTACATGTGCAATAATCAGACTCTTAAAAAGAAGTGAAATTTAATCTCTTTAAGTGTAGATAACGGCTGAGCTGAACCCAACTGTTGTAGCATTGGATCCTCCTCTACAACAACATGATGCATGACCAAAACTGAAATAAGGAATATATCTCATTCTCTCTTTGTCTCTCTCCCTCTCCCTCTCTTTATGTAGATAGCTAGGACCGTACCAAGTTTCAAAAGAAAGAGATGGAGAGAGAGAAAGAAGAAATGAGAAAACGAATTAACCTGGGACAAACTTTTCATCATCTTCATCTATATCTGTACAGTCTTTCGGAGTTCTTCCATTTCTTCACTTTGTCTCTCTTTGTCCTTCCTCATTTCATCTACTTGGGAAGAATACTGCATCTCTTTTCTATAGACACTTAAGCCTCTTACTCTCTTTCATCCTCGACTATTTTCTTCTAAAATCTTCATTACTTTGTCATCCAGATTTGTTCCTGACATATAATTAATTAAAATCTTCATTCTACACAAAAAAAAAACATAGCTAATCAAATTTACATGCAAAATCATATATATGTTCATCATTACATTTTATAAAATTAAATGTATTTAAACCATAATTTCAAAAATCATATTCAAACCATAAAATTAATGTATTTAAACCATAATTTTAAACCTTCAAAGTCTCAGCCACAGGTCAAAATCCAACTCGTCTGTTTTTAGTTTGCCAAAACCTTTACTAGTATGAGCATCCACATAGATCTCGGCAACAGTTGGAGCCCTGAGCCCTATTCTTTTCTTGTGCCTAAAATTTGGCACTCAACAATAGACAAAAATAAATGACATCATGAGAAAAGAGGTTTCGCACATCGGAGTATACAAATGCAAGTTTTGTTGTATACACACATACCAGTCTCATATTGATGCCCGCATATCCAGCTCGACCAACATTCGACATCTTTTGTTGTTTTGATCTTCTGATTTTATTTTGTTGACTCAATTTCTAAGCAAATTATTGTACACACATCCAGCAAATAAATAATAAGTCAGTAGTAAGATAAATAAATCATGCACTAACTAGAGATGACCAAGCATTCAAGTCAAATTTTGGTTTCAAAATACATAGATAAAACAAAAAAGTGGAATACAATTTGGAAAGTTTTGCTTTTTAAGTATTGTCGTAGAAGCTGCCATCTCTCCTTTTCCATCCACTCAGGACATTTTGGCGTTAAATTTTCTGCCTCTACTTTATCAATGTCGTTCTTGAGTCTTTGTCTCAATGAACAAAAACTGGACGACAATTTGCCCTTGAAGTACTGTGATGAAAACTAGCAATCATATTCTGCCTGTGATATGAAATAAAACTCATCAAACTATCTCTCTCTCTCTCTCTCTCTCTCTCTCTCACACACACACACACACACACACACACACACACACACACAATCTATATAAGATTCAAATAAAAGAAGAGTAGTACTAGCAATGCTTGATGAATTGCCTCGATTTGCACCTTTGGTACATCTCTAATTGTTGGATAATGTAGATTCAACTTGGCCTTCATCAACATGAGCATGCACATCTTATCTATCATTACTTTATCGTTGAAGGTGTGCTCAAGGGAATTAGGGAATCGTCTCTTTAAATCATCTATGACCCGACGCTTCTCAGTGATAGGGACAGCCCTCCAGTCTCTAAACATATCCCTATCAAACGCCCCATAACAAAGCTCTCTCATATAAGCTAGGACCTCTTTCCCCTTAACATCCTCAACTATAGCCTCTGACGTATCAATGTCATAGTATAATATCGGATCGGCTCTAGCAGGTGGAGCGTTGTAACCAGGTGGTGGTGCATCACGCACGGGTGAGTCATCTCTATATCTAGGCTCTTCGAAATCATCGTCACCTCCACAAGCAAAAAAACAACCACCTAAATGACTCTTACGTCGTGCTGACCTACCAACGTGAGGTGTGGAGGTCTGAGGAGTGGACCTATGTGGTGAGGGCCTCTATGATGGTACGGGTGAGGGCCTCTATGATGGTACATGTGAATGTGCACTAGTGGGAAGCCTCTGAGGACTACCCTGATGTGAATGTGTACTAGTCGGGAGCCACTGAGAACTACCCTACTGTGAGGCCGCTGGAGAGTTTAACACGGACCTATACTGCTGGATAATAGCATCCATTTGTTCTCTTTGCCTAGCAGATGCACTACTTAACCAGTTCATACACTCTTCATGAGACGGAGACCCAAGAGATGGAGGGTCAGAAATCTGCATATTAAAAATGAACTACGATTAAGATAACAATGATGAACATAAAACATAAAATTAACTATAACCACAAACCTAAACATAAACTTTATTCTCTTTTTATTCAATTTCTCTCTGATAATCCTTACCTTTGATCCACTGTTTCTAAATCTTTAATTTAAATCTTTTACCCTAAATCTCTTATATCATGTCTTCATGTATACCCTTTCTATAAATCCTTTAATCTAGACTCTAAACACTAATGCCCTTTTCAACTATCTTACTTGTTTTCATGATTTTAAAACGTTTATCTTTATCAAGCTGTAGCATATGATCTTCACATTATTTTAGAAAGTTTCAATTGAAAGAAAATATCCACAAACAAAGCAACAAGATTTTAACAAAACAAAACAACAATATTTCAACAAAACAAAGAAACAAGATTCACAATAAACAATGCTCACCTTGTCTCCAAAAACTTTGTTTCAAAAGCTTTACCCCAAGAAACTTTACTCCAAACTGAGGATATTGTGATAAAAGTGAGAAAAAAGAGTGTCAATGAGAGAGAGAGACAGAGACAAAGAGAGAGGGGGAGAACAAGCTTTACTCCAAGCTTTACTCAAACTACTTTAACTCTAATAAAAGAGAAACAAAAAAGTGTCAATGAGAGAAATAAAAGGATAGAGAGTCATCAAGGTTTTCAAAAAACTTACTTTACTCCAAGCCCTACTCCAAGCTTTACACCCTTTTAAATAGCTTTACTCCTTTTGAGAAGCTTTCTTATGCTCTCTTTGAAAAGGTTTACAAGCTTTTAAATAGCTTTACCTCAAGCTTTTGAAAGCTTTTGAAAAGCTTTAACTCTGATGAAAAAAAAGACAAAAGAGTGTCAATGAGTGAGAGAAAAGAACATAAACAACAATAAACACAAATGTAACAAAGCAAAACAAGTAAACTTTTGAATGTTGGCTTTGGTACTTACCTCTGTGTCCAATGCTCAACTTTTTGCTCAAGCCTTGGCTATGGTGAGAAGGTAAAGAGCTTTGGCTATGACAAAAGAACATAAACAACAATAAACACAAATGTATCAAAGAAAAACAAGTAAACTTTTGAATGTTGGCTATGGTGCTCACCTTTTTGTCCAATGCCCCACTTTTTCTCCAAGCCCTGGCTAAGGCGAAAAGGTAGAGAGCATAGCTGTGACAAAAAAACATAAGAAGGATCAAACATCATTAGAAGAGCCATAGAGAGCAGCACCACCGCTAGGCGCAGAAATATCCTTCTCTTCGCACTCAAAAATCGAAAATCAAAATGAAAAGAAACCGCGATGCACCAACAATTCGACTTTCGGTAATCGACGCTAGAAAAAAAATTGCAGAAATTTCTTTTCTGCAATTCTTGCCGTGATGGCAAAAATTGCGAAAAATTGTTCGCAATTTTCTCCGTAATTTGCAACAATTTTCGCAATTTTTACCATGTCTAAAAATTGCGGAATTTTTTTCTGCAGTTTTGTCTGCGATTCCTACCATGACAGGAGAAATTGCGGAAAACTTTTTGTATTTTTTTCTGCAATTTCAACCGCGAAAAGTTTTCCGCAATTTCTGTCATGGCAAAAAAATTGCAAATTTTTTTTTTCGCAATTTTGTCTGCAATTTCTACCACGATGGAAAAAATTGCGGAAAACTTTCTATAGTTTTTTTTTGCAATTTCTGCCGCGAAAACATTTTTCGCAATTTCTGCCATGGCCCAAAAATTGCAAAAATATGTTTCCACAATTTTGTCTGTAATTTTTTCCACGACGGGAGAAATTGCGAAAATTTTTATTCAATGTTTTCTGCACTTTTTGGCTCAAAAATATTTTTCGCAATTTTGGCCACAACAAAAAAATTACGAAAAATCTTTTTCGCACTTTTTGCGGCAAATTCTATGATGACGACAAAAATTGCAAAAGTTTTTTGCAATTTTTCTTTTGCAATTTTGCCATAACGATAGAAATTGCGAACAATTTTCTACAATTTCTGCCATAACGGCATAAATTGCGAATTTTTTTTTGCAATTTTTTGGCTTTCTGCAATTTCAACCAAAAGAAATTGTAGAATTTTTTTTTTTCGCAAATTTTGCCACCTTTTCTTGTAGTGTTTTCCACTCAATCAACTTTTCTCCGATCCGAGTACTCAAACTAAGATTAGGTTGATCTAATACAAACATTCCAGATTTAAATTTTGATCAAACTTACTCCTATTCCAATCAAAATGAAATTAGTAATTTTTGACTTCTCATTGTACTACTTATAGATATTGATTCAAATTCCAAACCAGTTCTAGTTTCAGATTGAGAATTTCTCTTATTCGAAAAGTTCTAATTTGGTATCTTACTTTGAATCTATCCGAAATTACTTTCAGAAAAATCTCATTTATATAATGCAACTGATTTTCTTCCGAAAACTATGCAACCAACAGATCCTCAGATAGAATTTTATCCCATCACTTCACCCCTCCTTTTAAACAATTTACCAATTTCTATAAAAACTAACTGGAAAGATGATATATGAAAATATCTAAATCCACTAAACGTCTATCCCGAGTGACAGTAACTACCATTCCACTAAAATCTATTTACACAACGGAGATATCCTAGGTTTAAGAAACTGAAACACTTTCACCTTAGAATTTATCTGAATTCCAAGTTTATTCACCAAAGTAGTAATTCATATGACATAACAATCTTTAGGAAGAAAAATTTTATGCTGAAAAGAATCATATAAACTAGTCTGATGTCTTATATCCATATATACAATCGATTCGATTTTTCAAGCACTTCAAATTGGTATTTAGGAAGTGAATTTCGGTTTTCTTGAATCACTTATGTTGCCGATTACTTCATGAAGAGCACTTTTTGGATAGCAACGGGTTCAATTAGAGGAAATGCTGATTTTTATGGCTTTTTGTTCTTCAAATAGTGGTTTAGATGGTTTTGTTAGCTGCCTTTTGCTTTTTATTGAGCCAGTTTTGGCTCAAATCTGAAAAAAAAACAAGAAAAGAGACACAAAAAAGACTTATCACTGGCTATGAGTGTTGGTGGTTTCTTACAGGATTTGCATGGCGGTTTCTTGGTGATTCACAGGTTCATGCTGCATTTTTTGGCAAACTAACAGAATTTTGCAGGCTTTTGTGAATCAGTATAGCCATCATACAGATGGTATGATTTACAGGATTGCCTATTTTGTAAATAAAGATAGGCACCTGCAAATCAGGGTTTTTGAAAAAAAAAATGGGCAACATCTACCCTGTTTTTCAGCCTTTAGGAACCCTACAATGTGTAAATCTGTAAGAATAGCTTGCTTATGCATATATGAACGTAAAGTTTGCTTATAAGAATAGCTTGCTTATGCATATATGAATGTAAAGCTTGCTTATGCATATATGGTTTGAACTTTTAGTTAACTTAAGTTTTAAAGTTATCTAATATGTTAGGTGGGCATGGTGAGTGGAGAGGGGTGGGCTTGGAGGTGTTATACCAAGTTTTTTGTTTTTCAGTTTTTAAGAAAAACTTCCAAAGGCTTCTGATAGTCTTTATAGACTATAAAGTTGAAAAGGCAGTTAATGTAATAAAAAATCGAAATGGCTTAAAAATTGTGTGAATTAGATTTCGATGCGTACAATGGTTTTTCCGCAAATTTGTTGCACGACCCATTTTGCAAATGCTCATTGGTATAAATCCTACAAGCACATTCTGGTTTGGCAAAACTACGCTTTTTTGGTCAGTGCTCTATTAGAAAATTTGTACCCATAATGAGTTCAACCGAGCGTAAATTTTTTATAATTTTTCAGTTTTCAAATGCAAATAGCTGAATGAAATTCGGGTTAGGGGTGGCAACTAAAAATTCGCCCGACATCGCTTGGCCGTGATGACCCCCTAAAATTTTCAACACATGGTTGAAATTTTAGACCACAGTGTGTTGGAACTTCATTTAGGCAACAAACAAAAAAAACCAAATGCAAAATCTATTTGATAATTAGCCATTGTGCTATACAACTTGGGCTAACAATCGGAAATTTTTTCCGGCGATTGAAAGCCCTGAAGTTGTCGATGCCTGGATGAATCGTTGACCAAGCTACTTTAGCTTGTGCAACGTCCCAGAATAAAAAAGTGAATTTCGTCGATTTTTTGCTTTGGGTAAGGCCTCCTCGTGGTAGAGAATGCAACCCACAAAATTGTGATTGGGCTGAATTCCTGAGGAATTTTGTTAGGCTTTTTTCACAATTGACGAATTATATTCGCTTTATTAACTGCTATGGGCAACCGAGAATAGAAGTTCTTGGTTTTTTTTTGACCCAAGGTGTCGTTTTTCTACGGAAACTGACACAGCTAAAAACGGCCCAGAAGCCTATGATGGAAAGACTTAAATGGAATAAAAGGGTTAATTCTTGATATGCTTGAAGTTGCGGGCGTGCCAACACTGTTTGTTGTTAAGAACACGCAAAATTCAGCTCATCTTTGTTTTGTAATTATTCTATGAAGTGGAATTTGTCAATAAATTCTCGAGAACTTCATATAATTATACTATTTTTTTTGACACTTTGATCAGGAAGTGGAGGGCCTTTGTGGAGGAAGAACCTGTGGTATGGGACGCAGGAGATTCCAAAATAAAGATCTGAAACTAACTGGATCAATTGACCATAGTATGGCCGTAAGTTTTAGTGATGCCAAATACTATCGGTCATAAACGGGTGTTTTGTCGGAAATTTGAGATATTGGTCATGACCCTTTTTTTTTTTTGATATCTCAAATTTACAAAACCGGAAACCCGGCAAGCTATTTCTTTATAAAAGATATATTGGTGAATTCATGTTCTTAACACATGAATTAACCCGATTTTTTGTGATTCCTTGGAAGGTAATTCTGATTACCCGTTGACCATGGACGATGTCACAGAAATGGTTAATGAAACCGTTTTCTAAATTTGTTTTCTCTACTTGAATCTTCAAGTAATCCTTTTCTAATTTACGGGTCAATTCTCAAGCTTGGTAATAAAGAAGATCTTTTGTTAAGTCATTGTGTTGGGACATCATTGGTATTTACTTACAGTGATGCAACACTTCTTTGGCTTTCAAGATTTTCTCGGATCTCCTCTTTGACTCTTCTCCTGAGCAAATCTCGAATGATATGCGCCCCTTGGAAACTTGTGATGTTTCCTCTTAAAAAGGGGAAGAAGTAAGAAGAATATTACAGAAATCCTTTATGGATTATAGTAGATATCTGGTTTGAAGATTTAAAGGGGAGAAATTTAGAAAGTACTCTTGCGGTAGAAAAGTGGCTGATAACAAGTCCGATTGATTTGTGTCAGAACTTGGTAATTCTATTGCAAGATGGGGGTTTGTTGAAACCTGTTCCTTGCTAGAAACAGTCAACTTGATCTTAGCTTGGACTGAGATCTGTGGGTTGATGCAAGGGAGGAAATTCATGCTAGTAATATATTCTTTTGAGTTAATCTTCGGTTGAGATTTTAAGGTGAAATAGCACTCTTTGAGAAATATTCTCTCTTAGAGGATAACCAAGTTACAGGATTCTCGGTTATGAAAATGTTGTGTACAAATCATGAGTTATCTGTAGAAATATGCTATGTAGTGAATCTTTGTGGGATCATTGAAACTTTTGTACAAACTATTAATCCTGTGGATCTACAAAGTATTCCATGAACTAAGTTATTCGCATGCATAAACTAGTTGTTGGTACATAGGCATATTGATGAGAATTGTGTTTGAGACCATTTTTTGTTGGGTTATAGTAATTCCTAAGTGAGAATTGCTTATTGACCTAGGATTGATTTAGAATTAGATTAAATGTGGTGTTTTGGTACCACACCTAGACATTTAAATATTTTCTGAATCCGATACAGCTAACTGAGTCAGAAGCGCTACTTCTGAGTTAGTTGTAGTAAAACAACAATATAATCTTACTTATGGATGTTATTGTTGAGATGTATTGCTTATAAGTCACAACGTCTATGAGTCATATTAGATTCGTCTTCTGATGTGTGTGCATAGAATACACGAGAACTTTTGGGCCTTATCTTTTCTCGCTAGGAATGGATGGAATGCTATCCCGGAAGACTCATGAGAGTTGGATAGTTGTTTGCCAAAAGTTAGAACTTCGCGTAATGAGGTTCCTAAAAATCTTAAGTTATTCTAGATTAGAACTTAAGAGTAAATTCTAGACGTATTCTAGATGAATCCTAACTTTGGTATTACACTTTGTGCCATGGCTAAAATTAGGGCATTTTTTGGATTACAATCCTTATATAGGCACCGTATGTGAGTTGGAAAAGTTTGAAACTTTCCAGATGGAAAGGACTTTTTGGAACAACTCATGTGTCTTCTAAGAATTGTGATGCACTCTTATGATATGGTATGGTCTTGGGAATATGGAGAGTTGGGATTGGTAAATCATAACTCAGATTCTAGGAAATACCTAATCCATAGGAGAGGATAGTATTCATACCTTGGATGAATAAACAAGATAGTGGAATTTTGGTACGACTGATCACCTTATCAAATCGACTATGTTTATTCGGGTATAGACCAAGAAGTTATAGAGTGTTTGTTTAGGCTTTGCGGATTACCAAAGTGACATTATGAACATTCGCGTTTCAAAGTTCATTGGTCGCTTTTGGTCGGCCATATTTGCTAAACTAGAGATGACTCTAGGCTTAAAAGATTTTATGATCATTGGTTGTTGCCTATGTGAGGGTATCACGTTCTTTTATCGAGTATAGGACAAGAATCTGATGAATTATGATTGACGAATCATAGTTCAAATTCTAGTTATACTTGATCGGTTAAAAGAAGGATTACCAACATGATCAAAAGATCAGTTAAGATGTGTATTTATATTTTCATAGCAATCTCGGAGAGGTAGCCACCTTGATGGAGATTAGGTTATAGTAAGCATTTGGCTACTTGTTATAGCCCGTGTGTGCTTATGTATAGTTTTAAACCTATATCACCCATTGCGGTAGAGACTCGGACGTTCAAGTTTCAAAAAGTAGCGGATTTCCTACATGATATGCATGAAATGCTACGGATTGCACGTGAAAATGTCCAATGTACCAGGATGGGGACCGACATTATGCAAGTCTGAAAAGATCATCGAGAGACTTCCAAGTGGGGGATTGGGTATTTTTTTAGAGTCCCGAGCAAGCATTATAATCATCCCCTAGATATAGAGGATCGTGTATGATCTTGAAAAAGATCGGATCCTTAGCTTACCAATTGGAACTTCGAAAAAGGCAAGTGCATCCCATATTTCTCGTAAGCCGTCTCAAGAAGAGTCTACGTAAAGGAAGACATCTTGGATTTGGAGATCAATTGGACCTATTGGATAAATTATCGGGTGTCTCTCGACCTAAACTCGGAAGGATCTTGTGCATGCCCAATCTCCCAACTTCTATCATGCACCACCATTATCACCAACTACTATATATCAAGTAAAGATTATCTATTTACATTCACAAAATCACTTCGTATAGGTTCTTTTAATTCTTGTCATATCTCTACCCATGCACACACTTTAAAACATGGTTTAATCCTTGAGATAAGAAAATGAAATGCTAACCACTATGCCACAGTTCCTAGATAGCTAGGATTTGAAAATAGCTAATTACCTTGCATCCAATCTTAGGGTGGTTTCAGACTACATTGTTTGGCAAGTCCCAAAATTAATATGGAGTTCTCCCAATGGTCCAGGGAGGAAAAATTGGTCTCTCCCTCTTTTAGACTTACGTTAGTTGCCACCATGTGCCATACAAGTGGCATGGGACCCATGGGACCCTTGCCATGAAGGGGCAACTCAAGCACGTTTTTTGGGCTCGAGGACATTGCTTGACATGTTGACTTGCCAAGGGCAACTTAAAAAAGATGGACCGATGAGATGATAGAGATTCAAATTGGCCAATCGGATTGCGGCCCTTCAATAAGCACTTGCAAGCCAAGTTTGAAAATGGGGTGGTCCATTGCCCCATCAAGTCTTTTGCCAAAATTCAAACAATGGGCGATAAGTGAAAGGGCCAGGCAAAGAGAACTGCCGCCAATCAAAACCACCTTTAGATACTCATAGTTTTGTTCAAGAGATTTCTAGCAATGACTCTGTAGTGTACCATAGCATTATTGTTAGCTTTGTCAAGATAGTGATAAGCTATTGTGATGATTTGCTAAAAAATGAGGTGTCAATCTAAAGTGATTTTGAGCATTAAAGTAATTGTTTTTTTTTTCTTCCAAAAAGCAATATTTATTTTTATTTTTATTTCTCAATCACTTGAATGCCATGTTGTTGGCAAAGTTTTTTATGATATGACATCCACAGTTTAGGCCAAGCCAATTTTTGTGAAGGTGAGATGTCCCTTTTAAATGTGCAAACTGACATGTGCTCCAAGGGTCTTCATGGTCACATGCAACGCATATTCGATTTGGCTACTAGGAAACAATACATAGTTAGCAAATTAAGGTAATTAAATGTATTGGATAATTTTGTGACCATACGAACTATAAGTAACGACAAAGTTTAGTAGCTGGAGGATTTTAGCTTTCAAGCGTTTTGAGCTAGAAAAAGTAGACAAGAACATTTCTCAAAAATCAACAAGACTTCAAAAATGTTGGGTATTGGAGGGAACTAATTCTAGAAACATAAAGTAGGGCCTTTTCTATATAGATCCCTCAAGATTGAGCACATTCATGGGTCACGTTTGGGTGTAGGGATTTGAAGCCTTCTCATTTTGTTGACTGATAGTCTCAATGAGTCCCAAGTAAGTCGCCTCCCATGAAGAAAACTTGTTGTAAATCTTCATGGGTCACGTTTGGGTGTAGGGGTTTGAAGCCTTCTCATTTTGTTGACTGATAGGCTCAATGAGTCCCAAGTAAGTCGCCTCCCATGAAGAAAACTTGTTGTAAATCTTCATGAGATGCATGATTCCATGATGATGAATGACTCAACAATCGAGAAGATAAGACCTAGGTGGGTGGTGGAGGGTGAAAAGTGATCTCAATGGGCTGCACATGCACCCTAAACAAATGGCTCTTTCCGTATGACATATTTTATGAGTCCAAGTGTTACATGGAAGAGCCCCCTTAGAGCGGAGGCTTTCAGAACACTCATGGAAGAGTTTGGAAAAGTGGATATTCTCTAGATCAATGTTTGGGAAACCTTCCGTTAAGTTTCTCTTTAATATCTTGCATTTTTTTTAAGGATGTTTTTAAAATGTTACCTCTAACAACCATTAGCTAAAACATGTTACCTTTTAATATTTTGGTACTACTAAACAATTGTATAACAAAATCATGACATTAAAAAAAACACTCACGTAAAGTTAAACTATATTAATTTGTTATATTGCACCTGTCGTAAAATCTTTTTTTGCTTTTTCATGAAGAAAAATAAGGTGCCTCACAAAAAGTAATTTTTTTGCCTCCTTTTTTTTCCAATTTTTTTTTTATGTGCACATACAAAAATGTATTGGAAAAATCAAAGCTAATTTTTATAAGTGTTAGGGCCTATTCACACGAAAACCCATTCTCCATGCATTTCACCCATTCTTATCGACCGATCCAGCCATCAACCTGATGTAATCTATGTATCAACCAAAGATTTGTTTTTGAAACACGTTTTACTTGTTGAACAAATGAGCACAGGTTGGAGACTGTCGTTCTCTCCCAACTCAAAAAAACAACCAGCGCGATGCTCGAGAAAATCGGCAAAGTATAGGAATGAAACCGGCAAGTTTTTTTTGAAAAACCGGCACCATAAAATATTCGACGATTTTTTATACAAGCATATATACCTATTTATGAGTAAAAAAATCTTCAAAAAATTGAGAAGTTCTCGAGAATGCAGGTTTTTGAGGATAACTCTAGGCAGGTTTCCACTGGGTTGGCATGTGCAATGACTGTAGAAGTTCATGTAAATATGAGAATTGAAAACCCTCCGCATTCTTGACGTCAACAACGGGTCGGGTTATTCATGTTCATGTGAATAAGCTCTTAGGGACGTACATACAATAAGTAGGTCCTTCCTTTGGGGGAGTGTGAGTTATATAAGTCGTATGCCTCATTACAAGTAAGTTGTGGAGAGTGGCAGTAGAGTATGAGTTCTTAAAGCTGACCCCAAGTTTTAGTGCTCCAGAGTCCAGACTCCCACTGACGGGACGGTTGGAACTAACCGGCGGCCTGCCGGCTGTCCGCAATAGTATCCAGATGGCAAAGCGCTCGAGACTCGAGGGAGGAGCAGGCCCCGCGGTTGAGGCCAGAGGGCATCCATCAGTCCGTCGGTCCGTCAGGGTACCTTGTACGTATCATGCTCCACTACTTATCAGTGGCCCACTACTTATCACCTCGCCGAAAGGTGAGTGGTCGTTGAAAAACCATAAAGTATGGATAAGCAAACCTGCGTATCGATTGCTCATCTGCTTATCACATATATATTATATCAAAATTGATATTATAGAGATTCGAGGGAAAGGTCAGGAAGGCGCCCGCGTCCCGACATCCATGTGAGCAATAGGCCTCGGCCGCATCAGATCAGGGCTGAAAGTGGAACCCAATTTGTTTGTTCTTTCCTAGAAGGGTGCAGCGTTTCTAGGCACACGCTCTAATCCTGGCTGCTTCCTCAAACGGATTCATCACACGACTAGGCCTATCTTGAAAGGCCTGAATATGTGGATGTGAAATTTTGAATTGTGACAATAATCATATCGCATTTACTAGTGCTCTAGTGCTATTAAAGAAGTTTCAAACCAACCTTATAAAAAAATCACAATAAATCTAGTGCTCTTAAAGAACTTTCAAACCAACCTGCGTGACGGGCAGTGTTACTGATGCCCCACATCCCCCCTCGCGCTTTCCTGCACGCGGTCAGCTCACGCTGCCCGGGACCCCTCCCTTTTTTTAAATTTTTGTTTCCCTCCCCTCCCACACGCCCCTCACGCTCGGGCTCTTTGCCCACCTGCTTTGCCTACCCAAAACGCATGCTCGCCCGCAGACTTGCGGGCAAGCATGCTAGTTTATTATGGAATCGACAAAAGGTTAAAATAAAACCTTAATATCTAAAATTTGTAACTAAAAGCAGCTGATCTTGAGCCACATAGAAAAAACCTATAAATCTAAAATAAAATGGTAAAAAATGAATTTTGACAATTGGGCTGTTTGTATTTGTCAATTTTTTGCGAGCGCTGTGGACCCATACACTTATAATCTTAAGCAAAATCTTATCCATTGCAATTGTGATTTTGAAGAAAGTGATTTGAAATATTCAAGAAGCTTTGTCATGTGCTCGAGATGCAATCGAACATTTGAAAACTAAGAAAACAACGATCGTAGTTTTAAAGAATAAAAATTAAAAATGAGGCGCTTCAGGCTGATCATACTGCAAACCAAAATTCAATGTCCCTCGAATGTTTTTGAGAATACGTTTAGCAGACTTCCAATGTGCTAGACTAGGATCTTGCATAAATTGACTAACAACACCAACAACATAAAAATATCAGGTCATTAAGAAAAGCAGATTTAACGTCCATTTGTCGGATCTTCCAACCATAGAAAACAGAAATAGCAATGATAGAACGTATAGTTACCATCTTAGCTAAGGTGCGAAGGTTTCCTCAAAATCAATACCTTTCTGCTGCTCAAATCCTTTCGCAACCAACCATGATTTGTACTTGTTGAGTTGCCCATCAGCTCCATATTTGATCTTGTATATCCATTTGCAAGTGATAGGCGTCTTACCATCAGGTAGCTCAACCAAGTTCCACGTCCTATTTTTCATTATAGCTTCCATTTCTGTTTCCATAGCTTCACGCCACTCCTTGTGCTCCTTTGCTTTATCAAAAGTTTTTGGTTCTTGAGTCTTGAGCACAGAACCCTTTAGGGCTAGATTCATCTCTAATCTTGTAGGAGGTTTCGATTTCTACTTGATCTTCTAAGCTCTCCTTGCTCACTTGATTTGGGAGTATCTCCCTTATTAGCATCACTTGTTACTGACAAGTACCACTTAGGCACTCTCCTAGGAATCTCATTATTGAGTCATCAATGAATGTGATGAAATAGTAACAACCACTAATGGACCTAGTTTGTATTGGTCCACACAGATCACTATGAACAAGATCAAGAATGCCATTGGCTCTTCTTGCTCCATCTTCGGGAAATATCTCTCTATGTTGTTTTCCCAAAATGCAACCCTCACAAATTTTTCCTTCAAAAGAGATATCAGACAATCCAACAACTAGATTACCTCTTTTAAGAATTTGCAAGTTTTGAGCACTGATATGACCAAACCTTTGATGCCAAAGATCACTTCGACTATCAACAGTGCTTACCATAGCTTGAGTAAAAGATCTTGCATTCAATTTGTAGAGTCGATTCTCGTTGACTCTAGCTCCAGTAGCAATCACTTTGTAGTGATTCTTGATGTCTTTGACAAGACATTTGTCACTGTCAAACTCAACCTTGAGTTGTGGATCAGTAGATTGTTAGCTAAGCCAGGTACATATTGCACATTGCTTATCTGCTTTATCTTCCCGCTGGCTAACTTCATTGGTACCACTCCAACTCCTTTAACAGATAGCAATTTGCCATCAGCTTGTCCAACTTCATCACCATTGTCAGTTTTCTTGAATTCTGAAAACCACTCTTTCCTTGAAGTCATGTGCTTAGATGCACCACTATCAATGTACCATGTATCCTTGGCTTCATCACTTGTCATTAATGCTGTAATGAACAATATTGAACTCTCACCAGTATCATCTTCATATTGATCATCATCATATTGATGTTGATCAGTATAATTGTTTTCATAATAATAGTCATCAAATTGATGTTGATCAGCATAATTTCTCGCTTCCATTTGTCTTTTCTTTGTTCAATCTCCTTTTATTTCTTGAAGCATTCACGCTCCCAGTGGCCAGGTTTATTGCAATACCTACAATTTCCAAGTTTATTTTGTCTTGAATAGCCGCGTCCTTGACCTCGGGCTTGATTCCAATTGCCTCGATTCAGACTATCATTGACTTGCTCTTGAAATTGTTGAAATGATCCCCGGCTTGAGTTTCCTCCTCTCGATTGATACCTTCCACGACCAAATCTTCCACCTCATCCTCTAACTGCAAGAGCTTGATCATAGCTCCTGTTACAATGATTCAAGTTCTCTTGACGTTTCTCTTCTTGCAAAAGCAATCCACCTAGTTCTTCATAGGTTGGAAGATTTTCTCTTGTGGCCATACTCGTCACAAACATCTGATGTGACTCACTCAGACTATTCAATGTCAATTGCACGATCTCACGATCTTGTACTCACTCTCCAACTGCTGCTAATTGATCACGGATCTCTTTGATCTTCAGTATGTGATCGGCAATAGTTGCACCATCATCCATCCGCAATGTATGCAACTTCGTCTTCAGAAACAGTATTTGAGATGTATTTGTCGTTTCAAACAATGTCTTCAATGAATCTCACGTTTCTTTTGGTCCGTCTGAATCTGAAATATAGGGAATAATTGCATCCCTAACTGATAAGTTGATGACATTCTGGGCTTTTCGTTTTCTCCTATCAAATGTCCGCTGATCTTCCTCAATCACTGACCTTGTCTCTTCACCTGTCACGATCTCCCACAACTCCTTTTCCATCAAAATGTTCTTCAGTTTGAATTTCCAAGCTGCATAGTTGCCGGCACCTTCCAATTTGCTTGACTCATTAAGGACACTCTCGCTTAGAGTTGCCATTACTGGATAGATAAGTCTGGCTCACAAAATTTATCACACCACAAAACTGTAAATTTTTGGTTGGACACCTGATATCGGTACGACACACGGGTGCACGACTACTCGGGATTCTCTTTAGCTCG
This sequence comes from Diphasiastrum complanatum, assembly GCA_029204225.1. Lineage (NCBI taxonomy): Eukaryota > Viridiplantae > Streptophyta > Lycopodiopsida > Lycopodiales > Lycopodiaceae > Diphasiastrum > Diphasiastrum complanatum. The sequence goes on along the minus strand of MU832858.1, from coordinate 16,270 downwards.
CGCGCGTGGATCCAATATTGGTACAGATATGTGATATCGATATGACGTGCGGATGGACGACTGCTCTGGATTTTCTTTATCTCTGGCGCGTCGCTCCACTATTGGTATTGATATGTGATATCGATATGACGTGCGGATGTACGACTGCTCTTGGTTTTCTTTACCTTTGGCGCGTCGATTCGATATTGGTATGGACAAGATGAAAAGTATAGAAAATATAAGAACTTTCAAAGAGAATATTCTAGATTTCCCACTTCGACGTGGCGGCTATAAATGTACAAATAAACCCTGAACCCTTGATAGAGAAAGAAAACCTACGAGTAGACTAATAGACTAGCCTATGGCTAATGACAATTGGTCACAACTGTCAACCTTAATGTACCTTGTAACAATAACAATGAAATTTATCATTGATTTCTAACAAAAATATCTCGCGATCTTTTGATTACCTTAACTTTTTGTATGATTTGGAGCAACTTTAGTAAACAAAATTTTGATATCATGCGAGCATCAACGACTAGTTGGAACATAGCACATGAACAATGACTAGACAAGGTACCACATAGCACATGCACATTCCATTACATGATGCTAGTCATCGTGCATTTTCTATGTGGTATCTACTCAATGGCTTACATAAGGTCATCAGATGAAAATGAGTAGGTTGTCCATGGTTCTAGTCATACATGCAAATGACGATCTAATGTTATAGTAAAGCGTCGTCTAAACATCTGGAAAGGCCTCAGATGCTGCTGTATTCTTCGCCGCTTACGCGCACTGACATGATTCCGGAGGGCAGCTGCTTCATGAAAAGAATTGCAAAACCAAGATGCATGACAAAAGTTGCGAACCAGCTTCAAATCAAGAAACAGGAGCGACGAAATGGCCAGCAAAATGGCAAGGTCGTGATGACGATGCAACGAGGAGCGAGAACTCACAATAGCAGCCAAGATGACGAGGTGCAAGAGGAGCTGCATACTGTGGCACCATAACTGCCATAGCCACAAGCTTCCAGACGAGGACGAGGATGCGAGCATTATCTCCGAGTGAAGACGATCAGTAATCTCTCTTGCATGCGCGCTCTCCTCTCCTCTCCGTGTCTCCCTCGCTCTCTCGACATGTTCCTTTGAGGGAAAAAAAGTTCAAAAAAATAGTGTTCACGGGCAGCGCTCACGCTACCCGTCACGCGTTAGCGGGCAGCCTGCGCGCGAAGCAATAATATTTTAACGTTATACAATCTATGAAGCACAATATTCAAAATGTAGTAGTAATTTGACTAGCAAAGTGTGCATGTCGATGACGGGCAATGGACGGCCGACGATTTAGGTGGCGGCTTATGGTCGAGACATGTGGATAATGCATAGAGCGTGCGATTGATAATTGAAGGCGATCACAATTAGATGCAGTCAAAATTTTGTCGGCTAGTCATTTGTCACAATTTTACCTATGGTGGGCAACCGATGGGGTGCGTGTATGTGTGCGCACGAGCATTGCGCAGAGAGAGAGAGAGAGAGAGAGAGAGAGAGAGAGAGAGAGAGAGATATGAGCCCGCAAGTCTGCAGGCAGGCGAGCGTTTTGGGTGGGTAGGGCAAGGTTTTGGGCGGGTGGATAAAGAAGACGATTAAAAATTTGAAAAATGAAAAGTTTAGATTCACCTCAATCAAATCAAAGATGTGACCCAGATTGAAATAAACTATGATGGCACTGCAAAGATTTGCTTAAACAATTAACCATGTTTTTGCACATGTAGCTTGCTCTGAAAAATGTTACAGAGATAACTTCCTATTGTTACTTCTGGTAACTGAGTGTTCTGTCAAATCTTGGATGTCTTATGCCTTATTCCAAAGGGCACCTTGGATACATCTGAAAAAATTCTTCTGAATTTAAAATTAGCAAAGAAAGTTGAAAAATAAACAGGTAGGCTCTACTTTCTTGCACCTGGGAAGGCAAAAAGCAGCTCAGCTCCACCTCTTTGGCCAGTAAGAAGTGATCCTATACCCAGTCTTCCAGAGCAACAACCCTTATCACTGAAGTATAACACAGTGATCCCAAGCAACATAATCCAACGCTGAGTATTCTTTCACTAAAGATGCACATGTATGTGTGACACCGAGGCAAGAATGAGTCCCACTGTGGTGTAAAGCACGCCAAGAAACAACACTCAGCTCTATGCTGCATTTCTGAGCCCTCCAAAAGATACATGCCTCCGAAGACACTGAAGTAGACTAAAAGAATGCCTATGCACCACACCCATGGATTGCGCAAGGGCGTGTTCTGTGCTGCTAGCTTCTTGATTACAAAAGGAGCTGCCAATAGCAATCCACTTGTGAGAAGCAAAATTTTACTCTTCAAGATTAGAGGAGGCCGAATAATTTGCCCCACTTTTTGCTTTGTTTTGGATTCCAGAAATGCAACCATTCCCTCAGCTAATCTGAAAGGTCCAGATAGCTCCATCTCGAAAGACTCATTGGGGGCACCTGATCCAACAGGAAGAAGCCTAATGTGTGGCAGAGAAGCGATCCCAAACAATGATAAAACGGATCTCGCGTTTTCAAGCTCCAAGTTGCAGAAGGAAACTTTTGTGGCACCATCGCTGCCCTCATTGTTCTTCGCATAGGCAAAAGCAAGGAGAAAACTGTATGCGGAGCTGAATGTCTGAAGAATCCTCAATCAATTAGCATGATGGACAACTCTAATCATGAAGAACGTGTGCATAGACTTGCTTTCAGAGTGTGGCTATGGATTCAGAGGGGGTTGATCTTGTCAAGCCCGGAAACTCCCACAACTCATTACATAAAATTCGTGTAGAACTCAAGAACATGAGAGAACTAATAGAAATATGACCCAATTGCCAAAATTGCGAAATAGATGAAGGATATCAAAATAGATGAAGCTGTGCACTGATCATGAAGAAAAATAACATAATATGAGTAACATGATATTCGATAATTGCTTTGCTCAAGTACTATCTCAATTGATTTCAATTTTCTTGTACATACATAAACTTGCTCCTAGCTATATGTCGTTCTGCTTCTCGCACGCATTGAAGAACCACGGGCTTTCCATTGTCATTGCGATAAGCTCTCTGGAAGAAAATATGTCAAAAATTTCAAGGACATATTTCATATAACCATAGCAGACAAAGGACTCTTGGAACTGAAATGCCAAGATTTTACAAAGTCCAAAACCGATCTCAAGATATAATTATGATGTTGGCAGAAGCAGGAAGTAAGAAGCAAGATATGTTGCTTTAGATTCGGTAGTTTGTGTTGGTTTAAAGAGCACAAGCAATGCCTCCATGGATCAAGTGGACACTTGATATTGCTTGAGAGTAAGATTGAAGGTATTGCAAAAGCCAAGTTGCCAGACCTAAGATCTTCACAATCAAAATAATTGGAAACATTTGTTGCGACTCTATCTGTTTTAGAAAGCTAACTTGACAAATTAAGCATGCTAGCCCAATAAGTAATAAGAAAACAACTTGCTTAAAACTTGAAACTACGTTGTTTTCCTGCAACTTAGAGAGGCATGCCAATTCTCAATGGACATTGAAGAAACAGAAAATATTCAAAAAAAACTTTAAACTTTGCAATGAGCCATTGTATGTGCGATGACAACTTACCACACCGACATTAACTTTGGAAGGGTGAGTGTCAATCAAAAACACTTCTGTCACTCCCAGGATGGGATCCCATGGTGTTGGTGTCACGTGCGACCACCAGCCAACGGTAGACATGAAGCACTTGCCTACGCGCATGTTGGATCGAGCGATCACCCGGACTGCCATCGCTGCTCTTCCACACTTGAGCTTACAATCGATCCTTCCTCCTCCCTCCTTGTTCTACTTTTTAGACGACAATAAATTTTGAAAAAAACGGGCTCACTATTAAAATAAGTAATAAAGCATTTTTTTGCTACATAGCCAGATGCCACAGTTTGTGGAAAAGCCAAAAATCATGAAAATTTTAGCTTATCAGACTTAGAGATTGTTCATACCTTGCAGGTGCTCGCGAATAAAAACCATCAGCAACAATACTGTAGAGGGCAAGACTTGCTCAATCCATCTGAAAAAAGGTTGAAAGTCAGAATCTTCAAGTGCATTTCTGCCATGGGAAAGGGCAAAGCCTGTATTTCTTCTAATTTGCTCCGGCTCCTGCTCCTGATTGCAACCTCCGTTGCACTATCCCCTACATGCTCACCATTTACCAAAGACACTCCCTAACCAAGTACATGATAGTTAGAAGTAAAGCTATTGCAAACTTTGATAATAATTCAGAATCAAAACTATAATGCAAGCCAAGCAAGCACTTAAATTCATGCCTCTTTCACAAATAGTGAAAACACTTACATATAGATTGGTATGCTGAGCGAGCAAACAACACTAACACCTACATGTGACGAATTTTCTAGAATATCACCTTCAACATCAAAGAAACTATGAACACTATATCATTTCCATCTAGCTAGGAGTCAAGACTTTAAAATAAATTAGAATTTGCAACATATAATGAGGATGATACATCTAGAAAGAAATTACAAAAAACATCAAAAGAACATTTTGGAAAAAACGAAAAGGAAAGAATATCATAAGAACTTTCCCCAAAATTGGATGCTAGATGGTTGCCATTCCCCTAGATCACCTCTACAAACAGGCCATGGCCATTATATCTATCCTTATCTTTTTATTGAAAACTATCTCTTCTTTTCTTGCCCCTTCCTCCTCCACCTGCAGAGGTACCAACACTCGCGTCTCGCTTTCATCCTCCTTTCCCTGGCCCTGTGGTTCCTCGACTTTTGCCCTTGAATATTTAGACTTTTCACAAGTGAATTAGATATTTGTATGTGAAAAGATTTCAAGATCTCAATACTACTTATTATCCTCCCTCAACAAAGTGTGGTTGTACGTATTTCTCAATTTCTGATAGGTAAGATTGAAGAATTGACACTCAATTGTCCAATTCGGTTGAAAGTTTTCAGCTGAAAAGTTTTGCTTGAAAATTTTGGCCCATTACTCTGTTAAAAAATTATTCGGTTAAAGAGAAATTTGGGTAAGGATCTCGTTTGGAATTTTTCAATTGAAGTTCTTCTTTGGATGAAATTTTTTGACTAAAGATTTTTCATGTGAAATTTTCAGCTAAATGTATTGTGAAATTTTCGATTGAAATTTTCAATTCAGAACTTCGGACAATAATTTGTGTAACTTTTTGATTGAGTTTTTCACTCCATAATATCGGTTGAAAATCTACGTAAAAAATTTTGGTTGAAATTTTCACTTCTGAATTTTGGGTGAAAATCAGTGTGAAAAATTTCGGTTGAAATTTTCACTTCAGAATTTTGGGTGAAAATCTGTGTGAAACTTTTCGGTTGAACTTCCTAGAATTTCGAGTGAAATATGTGTGAAAATTTTCAGTTGACGTACTCGGTTGAGAGCTTCTAATGTGAAATTCGGTTGATTTTGTTGTTCAAAAAGCTCAGCTAACAATTTTCGGTTGATAATTAGCCGAAAAACTCTATTGGCTCATTCAAGCGAAATTATCAATTGAACCAAATCGAACAAGACCACTGATTAATCAAGCACCATTACCAACAAAATCAAGAGATAGATTATGGAATTATTTGGTCACATTTTTTCTTGATCTTGTTTGTCTACCGAAATGATGAGCTGAAGGAGTCAACCGAATCGTAGCCTCAATTGAATCAATCAACAGAAATTTGTGATCGAAAATCCTCAAGCTACTAATCAATTGAATCTTAACTTCATCCAAGGCTATTAACCAAAAAATTGACAACATTGATTACTCTAATTTCATATTCAACAGAGCCATTAACCGAACATTTTTTCAGTACAACGAACAAAGCAAGAGAATAGTTGAAGCAAAAGATGCAAGATCAATTGATGCCTAAGTTGGAAGGCCATGGATCCTTGTTGTGTTATCACTTTATTTTAAAGATTGGTCTATAGAAAACCTAAGTGCATAAAGATTAAAAAAAAAAATGACAACATCTTGAAGCAGATCCTTAGGACCAGTAGGTGGAGTAAATGTAACCACATTCAAAGGTGCAATACTTTCCATTACTTGCACTTCACTTGTTGGTGTTGGCTGTAAAATGTTAAGGTAATACGAAGTTGTAATACTGGGTTATCCCTTCAAGTTGTAAATGTAGGACAAGAGCCACCAAGATCGTGATTTGCCCACCGAATGATAAAAGATGAAGCTTCCACGAAGAGAAGGAAGTGGAACCAAACTATGGGCGCCCAAGCGTGGAGTATACGAACTCATGAAGATGCCTAGATGAAGGATCGGTAAGATGGTTCTTGATCGATCAACTCTTCAAAACACAACCAATACTGGATGTCAATAGCCCACATGAGCTGCTAGACTGTTCAGTTTGCATAAATTCTATGTATCCTCCCATTTATCGGGTTTGTTGATGCAAATAATTGTACATTTGGCGCGCTCGTTTCAATTCAAAACATTTTAAAAAAGGGGGGTTTCCGGTCACGGTGCCCTGTCCGAGCGTGACCGGGCAGCGTGAGCTGTCCGGAAACCCAATTAGTTTTAGTATATATAGATTGATTGATTGTGTGTGTGTGTGTGTGAAGCTAGGTTACCAATCACAACCTAGTTCTAAATGCACTATAGAAGGTTAACTTTGTAGCCTCGGGGTGCATATTGGCATTAGGAAGTTTAAGTCGTACCTTCTTGTACTAAGATTAAAAAAAATCAAAATACAACAACCCATTGGCTAGGATTTGCTGCTTCCACATTACAGGTATCTGATTGTTGACTTACCCTACTAGGCTTGTTGGCTTTGTGCTCGATCGTGTAGTTCAAGTTTATTTCATGGCCTAGAGTGATTTTTTTGCCATAAATGAGGACAATTGTATGGCAAAAATTGTCTACAATCACATGAACTCTTTGAATAGTCCAAAAATGCAAAAAGTGCCCACAAGCCTTTATGCATAATAGCCTACAAAAAAAGTCGATCTGAATCATATTACCATGGAGCATGTCGGAAAGGAGCTTATTTTGCCCGATTCATAACCTATCCTTAAATTTTGGCTTACCGCTCACCAAAATTTTCAAGCAAGTTCCTTGTTAGGCAAAATGAAGTCTTCTCGAGCACAATGGACACTCTACCTCACATGTTCCATACTCTTCATTGATCAAAATGGACTCTACCCAACATGTTCCATACTTCCGGATTGAGCAATGTGGACTTTGATCAAAATGGACTCTAGCCAACATGTTCCATACTTCCGGATTCAGCAAGATGGACTTTACGCGTTCCATCATGCAAAACTTCTTGATTTCAATGCAAAGAACTATGATGGATGGATGGATGGTTGGTTGGTTGTGGTTGAAGGTTCATCCTTGTGCTAGGAAATAGAAGTGGCATGTACAATGTACATTGTAGAAAAAGTTATGGCTCAAGGAAAGAGGAGTGGCATGTACATTGTAGAAAAAAGGTATGGCATGCCACACAAATTCATATATAATATATATTATAATAGTGAAACGTCATATGACATACACTATTGTGACATGGCCAGGCCAGGCCCCATTCCAATCCGGACGGAGACGTCGAGACTTGAAAGTTGAGAGAGGCGGCGAGGTGATAAGCGCTCCCATGCCTGATACGATAAGCTCTCCTCCTGATAAGCTATTCTGCTTATCAAAACTCTGATTTATTGAATCTCTCCCCTGTTTCTTCTTCATCAAAACGGATCTCTCTCTCTCTCTCTCTCGACTAGTTTTCTCTCTGTTTCCCAGCAGCAGCAGCAGCGCCTGCTTCTGCTCTTATCTCGGCTTCGCCTGTCTTCTTTGCTCGAAGCGCTGCAGTTCTTTGCTGCTTTTCCTTCCTGTCTCTAGCACTCTACCACATCGCCGCGCCTTGCACCTTGCATCCTGCTCGCATTTGATCTATTCAAGCCTTCATGGCGACTGGGGCTTGCTTCTCTTTCCCCGCGGCTCCAGGTTTGCTTGTGATTCTTGAGAGGCAGATGTTTTGGTGCATCAGTGTGGAGCTTTTAGCGGATTGAGGATTTCCGGAGTGGATCTTTACCTGTGCCAAACCTGGCTTTGCGAGCGCCAGCTTGCTGTTTGAATCGCGCTTCAAGAGAATTTTGGGGGGAAGCAAAGGTCCTTTGTGAATCAGGAACTTTGGGGAAGCGTCATGTCATCTCTGAGCAGAGAGCTCGTGTTTCTTATATTGCAGTTTCTGGATGAAGAAAAGTTCAAGGAGACCGTACACAAGTAATGGAAATTCATGTTTATTCTCTTGAAAATTTGCTCTTCACAAATCTGCTTCTTGTACAGTTGTTGCTAGACATGGGTGATCTTCGGTGGACTTTTCAGGTTGGAGCAGGAATCGGGGTTTTACTTCAATATGAAGTACTTCGAAGAGCAAGTGCAAAGTGGAGAATGGGACGAAGTTGAGCGCTATCTTTCCGGTTTCACTAAAGTGGATGACAACCGCTACTCCATGAAGATATTCTTTGAGATTCGGAAGCAGAAATACTTGGAGGCATTAGACAAGTATGTTTTCCCCCCATTCTATCCTTTGCATCTGTCTTTAATTTGATCCTCTTAGTTTGGTTCTAATCTTTGACATGGTTTGCATGGTCAGGCAAGATCGGGCAAGGGCTGTGGAAATATTGGTAAAGGATCTGAAGGTTTTCTCGTCTTTTAACGAGGAACTTTACAAAGAAATTACGCAGCTTCTGACCCTCGACAACTTTAGGTTGGTATACTAGAAGGAGAGGTGGTTTGCTATGTTGCACTTAATAATTAAGCTGGCTAACTTGGGTTGGCTATGTATTTGCCAGAGAGAATGAACAATTGTCAAAATACGGTGACACAAAATCTGCGAGAAACATAATGCTCTTGGAGTTGAAAAAGCTAATTGAAGCAAATCCTCTGTTCCGCGAAAAGCTGACTTTCCCAACACTTAAAGCATCCCGTTTGCGGACTCTAATCAATCAAAGGTGGGGCCTTGATGATTTTCTTTTTGTGTTTGAAGGTGCAATGCTTCAGTAATCGCCAAAACAGGTCAACATTGTGACACACACTTACGCAGTAGTTCCTTCATTGAAGTGCAGCTCTCACATGATTTCTATCTACAAAGAGCTCAATAAGCCTGATAAAGAACACTGTTAATTAGCCCTGTCAGACATGATTTACAGAAGTTGTGATTCAATGACTTTACCATGTTATGCAGCCTCAACTGGCAACATCAGCTCTGCAAGAATCCGCGCCCTAACCCTGACATAAAGACTCTGTTTGTTGATCACACTTGCCAACCCCCAAATGGCACGCGTGCAGCTCCTCCTCCAAATAATCCATTGGTCGGAGGTCTGCCTAAGGGTGGAGCTTTTCCTTCTCTTGGAACTCACAGTGTAAGATGAAATGCTATTGGTAAAATTTTTTTGGCCTGTGTTCAATCATTGCCAGCTGTTGCTCTATGATCTAGAGTTCAAAAGTTCGAGCATAGGACTTACTATATTTAACCACCGCAGTTTTCTTTTGCCCTTTCTTACCCTGAGGGTAAAGTTTCAATGAGGAATGTCGTTGCAATAAGTTTCTCACGGTATACATTGCAGCCATTTCAACCTGCAGCACCCCCTAGTGCAACTTCTTTGGCTGGTTGGATGGCAAATTCCAATACTCCGGCACCCCATCCTGCAGTTGCTCCTGGATCAGCAACTCTTGCCGGGCCACCTAATCCAGGTATGATGGTGGATATGTTGTAGTGTTGTGGTCAACTGTCAGAGTGACAAATAGGTGGCTGATGATCAGTCAGTTCTAGGTAGGAAATAAGATGCAATGCCATACAGGCCAAATTAAATTGCTTGCATACCTTCTATTGCTATTTTGTCAGTTGCAGGTCCTTTACTGAAGCGGCCTAGGACTCCACCAATCAATGCCACAGCCATGGACTACCAGTCTGCTGACTCGGAACATTTATTGAAACGCAGTCGTCCAGTAATGCAAACGGTTGATGAGGTGAAGTTTGAACATCGCTAGATTTGACTTTGTAGGATGGGTCCTTTTGAGTCTTTCTGTCAACATGTAGCTGTTCTCCACCTGTTTTTTGGATGTTGCTTCTTATCCAGTATTACCAGCACGCGATTATGACAGCTGAAATTTGAAAGCAAGGTGAAAAACAAAAATGAATTATCTTCTGATTATGTGCACGTCCTAAGATGATATTGGAAGATTTGAGAATCTATATATGTAGTGTGTTTGTTAGAAGTTTTCAATATTAAATATTCAAGACATTTACATTGGTTATGCATTTTATCACGAACCAAGATAGAGCAAAAAAAAAAGAAACAGTGTTGGGATATACTTTGTGTCTTGCAAGGGTAGTTTTGGGAAAATGAAAGCCTAATTGAGGTAATTGAAAGAATAAAAACAAGTTAATCATGGTTGTACAACATGAATAAATTAAAGAGTATTGAGAGGTGTTTTTGGTCTGTTGTTTGCCAGCTGTTTTAGTTCTATTGTTGCTTACTGAACATGTGGGACCTCATGGATTTTGGTTCAAAGGTGAACTATGCAGGCTCAAGCCTTCCACAAAGTTCAGATGACCTACCAAAAATGCTAGCTCGAACTTTAAATCAGGGATCATGTGTGATGAGCATGGATTTTCATCCTGTACAACAAACCATTCTCCTGGGTATGTTGGTCATAGTGCACTTATATGTACATTTGATGACTTGAAAATTATTGAAACATGTTTTCATTGAAGGAATCTGAATATCTTTGTTGATCTTGTTACTATAACGTGTTTCAATGTTAATCTATGAAGGGCTTTGCTAGATATATCCCCTTTTGACAGTCACTTTGTGTGATGAAAGTACTCATTATGTTTGTTCATGTGCTTCTTCCTACTATGAAGTGTTCTATTCTTAGTGCTCCACAAAGGCTTTCGCTAAATTTATCTTCTATTACTTTCTCATTGTGATAATCTAGGGATAACATGACTATCTTTACCTACTTATACTTACTGCCTTTGAGAGGGAAAGCTCAGAAGTTGACATCATGTATTACGGACTCTGAAGTATGACATAACCACTGCAAGTGTGAGCAAGGCTCCAGTTAACTACTTTTGTTCATCTACAAAGTTCTTTATGAGCTTATTTGTGCATCTCTATAAACATGTTATTTTTTAAGCCACCTAATCAAATAGTCTTTGCTTCTAAAATCCTGAATTACATCCTTTGATTTTGATAAAAATTTAATATTTTAGTTATTATTAATTATGTTTTTGTTGTGGCCAGTTGGCACAAATGTAGGTGAAATTGGTATTTGGGAAGTAGGTTCCAAGGAAAGGCTCACTCAGAGAGCATTTAAAGTATGGGACATTTCGGTATGCTCAATGCCAATGCAGGTGGGCCTCAATTCTTGTTGATTCCTTTTATTTCAATCTGGAAAACTTTTGGGGGAGTTTCTGAAATAGTTCCCTTCCTATTTTTGATGGTTTTATTTTGAGTATAGACTAATTTATGAAGTTATTTAACAGGCTGCACTTGTCAAAGACCCTGTAGTGGCTGTCAATCGGACCATGTGGAGTCCAGATGGAACTCTATTAGGTGACATATGGCGATCCACGCTTGATTATTCTCTCCAACATTACATTGGTTCTGAACAATATAAATGTTGCTTAGCAAATTATTTTCTACCAAAATTCAAGTTTCTAGAGACTTTAGTTGTCACTTCTAGTGAATGACATTAGATTATTTGCTCCTGATTTATCATTTTAGAGGAAAATTCTCTTGATTTATCATGTCTTTGTTTCAACATCCACTTAAGTTGGTTTGACTTAGCATGAGCTTGTTTGTGCTAGTTCTTTCTATCTTCAGTGTTGCATTTGGCCCACTGGCTATACTATTTAGGTAGGCTCTGAGCAAGTTGATGTGATGAGATGTAAATTTTTCTGATGAGGAATTACAGACTTCATATGTTTGGCATTATTGTATTTTGTTGGCCTTCATCATGACTAAGTTTTCTCTCCACCTTTGTATGAATGATCAGTGTCCTAGTCACTATAAGATTTGGGGTATTTTTTGTACAGAAAAAAAGATGCTAAAATTCAAAAGTTTTAGGGTCAGGATGTAAGATCATCCTAAAAGCATAAAGTTACTGATAAAGATTCAAATGGGAGATGGTTGATATGCAAACCTTTTCTAACCTTCTCAACCTTTATTTTACTCGTACACAAATTTGAAATTTCTTTGGATAAATTCCTAACATACCATATAAATTCTGGAGGCTAAGGATTGTGTGATAGGCGACTTTAAGGCGTCTTATGGGAATCTATGTTGATCACATGTGCTATTTTTACTGGATTTTATTCTTTTGATACTTTTCTCAATGTGAATCTTTCAATTTTTTTTTAAATATTAGATTCCTGATGCAAATCTTGATTTGAATCTAGCCGACTTGAATCCAGTTATCATCCTGGATTGCACACCTTTCTTTAGTTGGGTACTATATCTCAAACTTACGTTCACATATGTTTGGCTTAGGCTTGGTGTAGCCAAGCAGCTGTTTGGGTGAGAATGGTAACCTATTTCATGCTGTTTGTTCAACAGGTGTTGCATTTTCCAAGCACATTGTCCACTTATATTCATACCATTTAGGAGGTGATTTACGTCCCCATCGTGAGGTAAAGCTCAATGTCATGCACTTTTCAAAAGCCCAAGCTGTTTTGATATTTTGGTCCTAGTTTTGCAGATCATTCCGTGAAGGATGTGGATCTGAATTTTCTATAGTCTCTTACTTGATCGATATCTTTCTTCATGCAGATTGATGCTCATATTGGCAGTGTGAATGACATCGCCTTTTCTCATCCCAATAAGCAACTTTCCATAATCACCTGTGGGGATGATAAGACAATCAAGGTGTGGATTATTTCAGTTTTGTTCACAAAGATGCATTCCCCGTTGGTCAATGTACATGTAAAAGCCTTTCATTGCTTAAATTAATGTATGATGAAGTAGTTTTGGAATTTATTCTATCACAATGCATTTAGTCATGAACGTGTGAAGTATCTGCACTTTTGAAGCTCGTTGCTCAAAATGCAGGTGTGGGATGCTTCAACCGGTCACAAGCAATACACTTTTGAGGGACATGATGCAGCTGTCTACTCTGTTTGTCCACATCACAAAGAAAATATACAGGTAATCTAGACGAGTGACTAAGGTGGTAGAACGCCTGTTGTTCCTCTCCACCTTTCTTGATTATTTCCTTTCACCTATAGTATTTTCTTTATTTAAAATACCTTTTTTAAAGCTATTGGATCGTTGATTTTGCTGGGAAACTCTTTAAGTTAAAGATGGCTTTGTCAGAGGCTTGAAGTTTTTTTAAAGCTTCACCATGCTCACTGTTGGAAGTTTAGTTAGATGTTTAGGACTTATATTAGGCCACTTCACTTTATCTTAATGAAGAAAGTGCTTTAGCATGTTCTTTTTTCTACTCCTGTCCACTTGAGACTCAAGGTTGGTATTGATACTTTAAGTTAGCCAGCTGTTTTATTTTTTTATTTAGGCAAATATGTTAGGTATCTTTGGCAGCAAGCATGAGTACGTTCAGCAGCAAAGTGACCTGCTTTTTGCAAGTTTCATGGAGCAATTATCAAAGCAAATTCTGTCATTTGTCAATGTTCAGACTGAAAATTCAAAGTTTCTATATTCAGATTGTTGTATCCTACCATTCATGGTGTATAACTATGGATTTTATGTGCAAACTCCTCATATTTGTATATTGCCCAATGCCTTCGTGCAGTTAGAAGCTTTTTTCTCAGAAACAAAATTTTTCAATTGGCTGTGAGATAATGGGCCTCTATCAACTTTTATCCATCTGAGCTCTTCCATGAGTCTTTAGAACCTATCTATATGTTGCTTGATTGCAGTTCATCTTCTCTACTGCCGTTGATGGTAAAATAAAGGCTTGGCTGTATGATCACCTCGGATCAAGGGTTGACTATGACGCTCCTGGTCACTGGTGCACAACAATGGCGTATAGTGCTGATGGTACAAGGTATTTATCAGCTTCAGTAGTTCAACATGTCAGGATTCAATCTATTAGTCTATTTCTCGAATTTCAGTCTACTGCATGATATACCCCTTGAAAGCTGGTCTGATAGCTCAAATGGGTTAACATTCATAATCTTACAATTATTATGGCCAAGCTTCATGAGATATCACCTTGAAGGTTTTCTTAATGCCCTTGTGCTAGGCTTTTTTCCTGTGGAACAAGCAAAGAGGGAGAGTCATTTCTAGTTGAATGGAATGAAAGTGAAGGGGCCATCAAAAGGGCATACTCTGGTTTTCGAAAACGTTCATCAAATGTTGTACAGTTTGATACCACCAAAAATCGCTTTCTAGCAGCGGGGGATGAGTTTTTGATTAAATTTTGGGACATGGACAATGCAAGCGTTCTTACCAGCACTGATGCGGAGGGTGGATTGCCTGTAAGTTAAGCCCTGAATGCTTTGATTGAAAGCACGTTTTTGTCTTCTGCTATTTATAAACTGTATGTGTGGGACACAACACAAAAGGGCAGGAGAAAGCTAAATTTTTCTGTCTCTGCATAAATTTTGACATGGATACCATATTGCAGTTGTGAATGCCAAAAGTGTGATCTTTTGCACAATATGATTCTCTATACTTACTTTTTCTGATAAGAGACTTTGATAACAGGCTAGTCCTCGCTTGCGCTTCAACAAAGAAGGTTCTCTCTTGGCTGTCACAACAAACGACAATGGTATAAAGATTTTATGTAACTCAGATGGACTGCGGCTCCTGCGAACATTTGAAAGTAGAGCATTTGAAGGTGGTAAACTTTTCATCGACGCCTCTGTTACAAGCAAGGTATTGTTTCACGATTCATTGTTGAGTTTGGTCTGAGGGTTTGAACTACGTAGTTGCTTGTGAACTGTGCCTCCTGGTTTATGTTGTCACAGGTACAATATGGATGATTGATGAGGTTGTCTGTGCAACAGTTATGTCGCAAGTTTGAAAGTTCACTGAAATGCTAGCAATAACAATGCTTTGCTCAACTGTTGCAGACTACGGGTGTCACTCAGCCGGTAGCTGTCAGTGCACGAGTGGCCCAATAGTTGGAGCACTTTCCTCCTGCTGGGTCAATAGCTGCTACGGTACCGGTGCTTACAGCTTTTTGTGCAGATGTTTTTGCTAAAATTTAGGCAACTCAGCTGCCTTAAGCAGATTCTTCATTACCTGTTAGCAATCATTCATATTTTAAATTTGCTCAACAACTGGCAATATACCTTGGTGGATTTGTATCTCCCTAGATGTGCACTTTGACTCATAGATGTTTTGTAGTGTCCTCCATGCCTCATGGAATAACGTGCAAGCTTTTACCTCCTTGAGAACCCTTCTTGGCCCTCTTATCAAACCCTAATTTGATCTTGACTTGTTTAGGTTCCTCCTTCACACCCAAAACAATATCCATCAATTAGTTCTCGATTAGCAATCTGGATGACAATCCTCAACTACATTAAGTTTCAATCAAGGAAAGACTACATTGGCAACATCTTACTTTAGAAGAAAAGCCTTTAATTGGTGGCAAATAGCGTTACGTCATCCAGAGTCAAAATATGCGAAGATTTCAATGAGTTGTGCATAGAAGTGTTCATGAATTATTATATGGGAATCTTGGCTTTTGATCATAGATGCATTGCGTTCTGGAACGTAGTGTTCCGATCACGTTCCGAAATGCACGTCCCTACTTGGGTCCCAATGGCTATGAAAAACAAATTGAGGTTTTTTTGTTTGTTTTTTGGGTTGTGATGTTCTGGAACACTCATTTCGGACACTATGTTTTTGAAACGTTGTTCCGACACAACTTATATCGATTGGTGCAGGCAAACAATGGAGAGGTTTTGTTTGGTATTGTCGAAGATGCGGCTTAGTGAAGAACAATCGAATGCTATCTAAGTGGCCTTTAATATCACCTTCATGTTCTTGTGGAGAGAAACTATTTTCTTCAGCTCCACTGATGTATTATTTTGCTACAGATTTCAATGCTTGGACTCGAAAGAAACACTTGTCAATCTCTTGCACATAATCCTTCGCAAAAATATGATGCAATGTAGGAATCCATTGCAAGCAAAGCAAGGTACATGAGAAATGACATTCTTCGAAGATGGATGATCTAGGAAAGACATTCCTTGGGTCCTATCAACAAAGCATCATTGGACAAGTTGATGAAAATCAACCAGACAACCAAGATCAAGA